>QEPC01002769.1:2818943-2831552 GCA_003113815.1 Sphenodon punctatus
CTATCACACGAGGCTTCAAGGAAGGGGACCCTCGAGGGGGGGGGAAGGGCTTGCGCTCTGGCCCGAAGGCCCTTTCACCCAGCTCGCTCACTAGGCACAGGGGAGGGGTATCACAAACACACGTGGGTCCTATCTCTACGCTCACACACCAGGGACTTGGTAGGCAGGAGGGGAGGGAACAAACAGGGACCAGTTCAAGGAAGGTAACAAGCAGGGGTTGCTGAAGCAAAAACACTTAGCTTTGGCTAGGGGCCAGTCTCTCCACAGGCATCCGCTCTGATCACCAGCTCAGAGCTCACTGACTTCGTGCCTGATAAGGAGCCAGCTCCACCCCCTGCGTGCGTCCGCAGGCGTTCTGAACGCCGCAGGGGTGGGCGTGGCTCCGCTCCGCTTTGCTCCCCTCCAGGTGCAGCGTCAGCTGATGCTGCCCCTGGCTGACTCTGCAGGCGTGCTGAGCAGCGCGGCGGGGGGCGTGGTCCCGCCGCGCTCTCTGTTCTCCCCGCCCTCTGCGTTGGGTCAGGGGCGGGCGGCCCCGCGACGCAGGGGGGGGCGTGGCTCCGTTGCACTTTGCTCCACTGTTGGTGCTGCGTCCGTTGCTGGCGCCCCCGCCCGTCCCTGTAAGCGCTCGGAGCAGCGCATCGGGTGGCGTGGTCCCGCTGCGCTCTCTATCCTCCCAGCTGTCTGCATCGTGCTGGGACCGGGCGGCCTTGCTGCGTGGAGGGGACTGGGGCCCCTCTCTCTCTGAAGCCGCTGGTGCAGGGGTGGCCGGCCGCGGCAGCTGACAGCATCCCCCCCTCGATGCCCCCCCCATCGCAGGCCATTACCAGGTCCTGGTTTTTCGGGGTGGCGGCGGTGATAGAGGCGGAGTAGCCGAGGGGCAGAGATGTAGGTTGCCGGCTCCCAGGAGCGTTCTTCTGGGCCGAACCCTAGCCAGTCAATCAGATAGTGCAGTCGACCTCGTAGAAACTTTGAGTCCAATATCGCACGGACTTCGTAGACAGGCTCTGAGTCAAGGGTGGTGGAGTCTGGGGTAGGGGTAGCGGCCCCCGCCCCCTCTGTTATGGTAGCAGGTTTGAGCAGGGATACATGGAATGTAGGGTGAATACGGCAACGTGCTGGGAGTTGCAGTGTATAGGTTACTTCATTAACCTGTCTTAAAACAGGAAAGGGTCCCAGAAACTTATGGTCTAGCTTGGAAGAGGGTCTTTTGGAGGGATAATGGCGCCGATCTAGCCATACGAAATCTCCTGGTTGAAAGTGAGGCGTGGGCTGTCTGTGGAGGTCAGCATAGTGTTTGTATTGTTGCCTAGCCTTTTCCAGCGTGGCCTTGGCGAGGGAGTGTATTTGCTGTAGCTGCTGTGCCAGGGCCCAGGCAGCAGGGACGGTAGTCGAGAGGAGTTCGGGCGTGGTCATCTGAGGGTGATACCCATAGGTGATATAGAAGGGGGAGTTTCCAAGGGAGGCGTTCGGTGCGTTATTATATGCGAACTCCGCCAGAGGAAGCCAGGAGTACCAATCATCTTGTAAATAATCAATGTAACATCGGAGATACTGTTCAAGATTCTGGTTTACTCGCTCCACCTGTCCATTAGCTTGGGGATGGTAAGCCGTAGTGGGTTTGAGTCGCACTCGAAGTGCCTTAAACAGGGCGGTCCAGAAATGAGAAACAAATTGTGTTCCTCTATCACTCACTATTTCAGTTGGCCACCCATGTAGTCTCATTATGTGTCGTACAAACAGAAGGGCTGTACGTTGTGCTGTGGGGAGGCCCTTACAGGCAACGAAGTGTGCCAACTTTGAAAAGTGGTCCACGGCAACGAGAACCGTGGTATACCCCCGAGAGGGTGGTAGTTCGACGATAAAGTCAAGGCCTATCCTTTGCCATGGCCCAGTGGGCAAGGGAGATAGTTGAAGTAAACCCGCAGGGTTCCTTTGGGGTGTTTTAGTGCGGGCGCATATCGAGCAGGCCTTAACATAGCGTTGCACGTCCGTGGACACAGAGGGCCACCAAAATTGCCGCTGCACGAGGCTTAATGTACGTCCTGTTCCCGGGTGCCCTGCTAAGGGGGCATCGTGATGTGCCCATAATACTTATTGTTGACAGGAGGGTGGTACTATGATCTGTTGGCCCTTTTTATAGATACCGGCTTGAAAGGTAAAGGCAGAGTTTTCCGCATGCGATAGTTCACGTGCTGACACCTGACGGAGATGTTCGAGGGAAGGGAGAGTGGCCGCGAAGACTCGTTGTTCCAGAATAGGGCCCTTGGGCCGCTGATCTGCTTCTTTTCCTTCATAATACCGTGAAAGAGCGTCCGCCAAGAGATTCATTTTCCCGGGGCGGTATTGGATGGTGAATGTGAACCGAGCAAAAAAGAGTGCCCAACGAGCATGCCGAGGATTTGTAATGTGAGCCGTTTGAAGAAAGGTGAGGTTTTTATGGTCAGTGGTTACAGTGATGGGATGTTGTGCTCCTTCCAGGTAGTGCCGCCAGGTCTCAAACGCTGCCTTGATAGCTAGAAGTTCTCGGTCCAGCACGGTATAATTTTTCTCCGCTGAGGAGAGCTGACGAGAGTAATAGGCACATGGGAGGCACATGTCGTTTGCATTTTGTTGAAGTAGTACGGCCCCAATCGCAATACTAGAGGCATCAGCTTCTACAAAGAAAGGCTCGTGGAAGTCGGGGTGTTGGAGTAGCGGGGCTTGCATAAACGCTTCCTTGAGAAATTGAAAGCTGTATTCCTGCTCAGCAGTCCATAGGTACGGGTGGTTCTTCTTTAGGAGCTGGGTTAGTGGACTGGTGACTTCGGCGTAGTGGGGCACGTATTGACGGTAGTAATTTATGCTGCCGAGAAATCGCTGAAGGGCCTTAACGGACTTGGGTGCGGGCCACTGTTGGATCGCAACCACCTTCCCTTGGTCCATCTGAATTCCATCTGGGCTGATAACAAACCCCAGGAATTCCACGGTAGTAAGGTGGAAGGCACACTTCTCCTGTTTGCAATAGAGGTTGTGGGCTTGCAAACGTCGAAGGACTTGGCGCACATGTTGGATGTGTTGCGCTAAGGATCTGGAGTAGATGAGTATGTCATACAGGTAGGCGATGACAAAAGTGTCAAGGATGTCCCGCAGGATGTCATTGATGAGGTGTTGGAAGGCCGCAGGTGCGTTGGCGAGTCCAAAGGGCATGACCAAGTATTCAAAATGCCCGTACCGGGTTCGAAAGGCTGTCTTCCACTCATCCCCTTCACGTACTCGTAAGAGATTATAGGCTCCTCGGAGATCAAGCTTGGTGAAGATCTTAGCACCTTGCAGTCGATTTAGGAGTTCCGGGATAAGGGGCAGGGGGTATCGGTTTTTAATGGTCACTCGGTTTAGACCTCGATAATCAATGCAGGGTCTCAGGCCCCCATCCTTCTTCGGGACAAAGAAGATGGGGGCTCCAGCTGGGGAGGTGGAGTGGCGTATAAAGCTGTTTCTGAGAGCTTCGTCCAGATATTTACGCAATTCAATTAACTCCGGAGAGGAAAGGGTGTAAATGCGTCCAAAAGGGGGCTCAGTGCCCGGAATTAGTTCAATAGGACAATCATATAGGCGATGAGGGGGTAGTTGGGCTGCCCGCGTCTTGCTGAAGACCTCGATCAAGTCCATATAGTCTGGAGGGAGGGTGGTTTTTATGGCAGGGGTTACCACATGTGTTGCTGCTGAGGTTCCCAGAGGAGGGGCTGGTCGGATACACTGTTGTTTGCAGTGCGCAGAGTCTAATTGCAGTTGTCCTGTGCTCCAGCAAATGCGAGGTTCACGACGTGCGAGCCAGGGTAACCCTAAGACCACCCGGAACAGGGGTGTACATACCACATCGAACGTTATTGCTTCCTCGTGTGGACCGATGGCACAAGGGAGCGGGGGGGTCTGTTGTGTGACTGGCCCTGATACCAGGGGGGAGCCATCGATAGTTTGGACTGTCTCGGGGTTTTCTTTAGTTTGCATAGGTATCTTAGCTTCCCGGGCCAGGGCGGCATCACAAAAGTTGGCCGATGCTCCCGAGTCCACCAAGGCCCATACTACCAATGACCGCTGGGGAGAGATGGCAAGTGTCACAGGGATTCGCAGATGAAGGGGGGCACTGGCACGACAGAGAAAGCCGTGCTCTAGGGTCGAGAGACCCCCCGTCCCTCTCAACCCTTGGCGTTTCCCATCTGACGGCGGGCAGGAGGCAAGAGGGGACACTCCCGTATGAAATGCCCTGGTTCCCCGCAATAGAAACAATCTCGTGCTTGGCGCCGCCAGTCTCGCTCTTCGGTCGTAAGGGGCCCCCGGGAGGCCCCCAGCTGCATGGGCTCAGCGTCCGGTGGCATGGGTCTGGCTGCTTCAGGCCCAGCTGGGCTAAACGATACGGGGCGAGGCGGTGTGCTCCGGATGTCTTGCCGCCTCTCCTTGTGTCGTTCAGTAAGACGAGCGTCTATCTGTAGAGCCAGCGCGGCCACCTTGGCCCAAGTGTCTGGAAGGGGAACATACGCCAGTTGGTCCTTAAGCTCATCTGTTAATCCCTTCCGGAAATGTGCCCGCAGGGCGTCTTTGGACCATTGCAATTCTAATGCGAGTTGTTGGAATTGCGTAACATATTCCATGAGGGGCTGCCGTCCTTGATGCAGGGATAGGATGGCAGCCTCTGTGTCTTGTTTTCGGTGGAGGTGGTCAAACAGGAAACAAAATTCTCGTAGGAAGCCTGGGTAGTCCGACAACAAGGGGCTCTTGCTAGTCAAGAGGTTGGTCGCCCAATTCAGGGCCACCCCTCCCAGGTTCCCAATCACGAAGGCCACCTTCAAGGTGTCGGTGGTGTAAGTGTTTACCTGGGTTGAGAAGGTGAGTTCACAGAGGGCTAAAAAGGCCTGGCAGGCCTTGCGGTCACCCTGAAACTTATCGATACGGGGACCCCGGGGTTCCCGGGGGACTACCGGGACCGGGGGTGTGTGCAGGGACAGCAGGGGGCGTCAGCGTCGGGCCCGCCCCCACCATGGGGGGAGCGGGGGGGCCAGCAACGCCCTCACAGGGGTCTGTTGTTGAGCTACTCGGTGTGCTGCTCCTGTAACTCCCTCATCTGCATAGCCAGGGACTGTACTGCAGTCACCAGCTCTCGTATTTCTCGGGAGACATCCATGGTAAGATCAGGGGTGTGGTCTGTGCCGGTGATTCTGTCACGGTGGGGGGGTACGGAGGGGAAAAGCCCACACACCCTGCACACACACACTGCTCTGCACGTTACGTAAGGCCCCCAGTTGCCCGTCAGGATAGAATGTGGGCCACTCAGTATGCTTTCGCACCAAGAGCATAGGCCCCTATCATCATAGGGCTCAGAGCATCTAGTGAGGAGGGAGTCCACCCAGACACACTTCCACGCCACGTGGGGGGGAAGGGAAGATAGCAGTGGGGGAAGGAGTGACGGGAGCCAGGGAGGGGGCCCCGGTAGGGCTGACGATAGGACTCAAGGGCTTTCATGCTGGAGTTCGGGGAAGGGTACCCCAGGAGGGGGAGGGGCTTGCGCTCTGGCCCGAAGGCCCTTTCACCCAGCTTGCTCACCAGGAACAGGGGAGAGGCTTTACACACACACGTGGGCACTATAATTCCACACAAGACAGGCTAGAGGTATAGGCAGGAGGGGAGGGGACAAACGAGGGAACAATCCAAGGGGAATCAACAGCAGGGAACACTAGTCAAACACTTAGCTTCAGTTAGGGGCCAGTCTCTCCACAGGCATCCGCTCTGATCACCGGCCCAGAGCTCTCTGCCTTCCTGACTGATAAGGAGCCAGCTCCACCCCCTGCGTGCGTGCGCAGGCGTTCGGAGCGACGCAGGGGGGGGCGTGGCTCCGTTGCACTTTGCTCCACTGTTGGTGCTGCATCCGTTGCTGGCGCCCCCGCCCGTCCCTGTAAGCGCTCGGAGCGGCACAGCGGGGGGCGTGGTCCTGCTGCGCTCTCTATCCTCCCAGCTGTCTGCGTCATGCTGGGACTGGGCGGCCTTGCTGCGTGGAGGGGACTGGGGCCCCTCTCCCTCTGAAGCTGCTGCTGCAGGGGCGGCCGGCCGCGGTGGCTGACAGCTTGCTGTGTGTGCTGCCTCGGCGGCTCTTCTCCCTCTTCACCCTCCCTTCCCGTTTCCCTTGTGTGGGCATTCCCTATAGGAACTTTTGGCTTCCTTTGCCCTCAGCCGGTCATGTCTGCCTCCCGTCCCTCCCCGGTGCCTTCTGGGTGTTTTGACCACGGCCCGGGATCGGCGTAACATCTGTTGCGCTACCCCAGGCCATGGTCTGTCGGTCCAATTCCCTGCCGTGGTCCCACTCCCGTCACATCTGTTTGGGGCCTTTCTTGACTGCGGGGGGTGGTTGGATGGGTCGCCACCACTGGGAATCCACCGTGGTGATTCGGGCACTCATAACGTCTGAAATCTTTCTGTTTAGCAGACAAATAGATTATTCTCCACCTAAATGGTGTAGATAGCTGAGTATCTTAACTTTTCTCACTTTCAGTAACCAAGTTTCTTTCTCTCTCTGTCTGTCTCTCTCTGAAGTGCCCTGTTGTGTTTTCTGTAGATTTTACAGGTCCTCTAAACTTACTGTAGCAGGTGTTTCTGTTCACCACGTGCTTGTTATGTATTATGTACATACAGGACAATCTCTGTTAGTTCCCCAGCCCATTTTCTGGAGATTTCCCTTTTGCTAGGCTGCCAGCCCTCTAGACAAATGTTGCTGGAGCCTCTTCTCTAGTAAGCCCTCTCCTTTGTTAGGTGCTTCATGTTTCTTTGTAAACCCTACCCAGGAATTATGGAGCTTTTTTATTAGACCTAACCTGGGCTGCTTATAATAGCAGCCAAGGGGTTAGTAAGATAGGTTGAATATGAACCTGCAAAGACTCACCTACAGCACTTTGCCATATATACATACCAAAATGGATCTCTTGAAATAAAGCTTAAAGTAGACACTACGGTGCTTATGTTTTTTTGCTATAGAGCGCAATGCAAGGTCTCCCCTGAACACGAGCAGACCAGTACTAGCCTTGTGCATATGCACACAGTATGCTCAGTGCACACATAGTGCTCCAGGCAAAGTCCTCTGCCTCCTGACCATGCTGCCACCCAGCAGAGGAAGAGGCAAGGCTGCAGCAGCAGATGCAGGTGGCAGCATAGTCAGGAGGCAGAGGACTTTGCTTGGGGCACCATGCGCACATGCACTGTGTCCACATGAACAATAGGTAGGTTTGGTCCACACATGTGAGGACCTTGGATTGGGGCCATAGTTTATATTCTGGGGATGTGCACAGTAACATATGAGATATCGGGTGTCTTTAGATGGACTCGGGGGTGGCCACCCCTAGACCTGCTTCAGGGATGCCTGGGGCAACTCCCAGATGGAAGCGGAGCTGCAGTGGCAATCTTCCGAGTAGACAGACTGGAGGTCTGCTTGGTGACCCAGGTTTGAGCGGTCTGCTCCAATGGCAGTCCTCTGGGATGTTGTGGGCCACCCGGGTGTGAGGTAGAGATGAGCCATGGGTACCATCTGTTTAAAAGCACCCACAGTTACAATTCCAAAACTATGCTCCATAGACTCAGGCCTGAAATCAGTACTTACCTATTCACTTCTCCAAGTGCCTCCTTTTAAAAGTAGTGTTTACTCAGCCTTTTTCTCCCTTCCGGGACCCACTCTCAGAGCGGCTCTGAGAGTGGGTCCCAGAAGGGAGATAGACACTGACAGGAGCAGCAGCCTCTGAAACAGTCCCCCACACAACATCCCCCAACCCCTGCCCAAGCCTGCCCCCCGCGCAACATCCCCCTGACCCAACCTGCCTCCCCAACCCCCACCCAAGCCTACCGCCCCCACGCAAAGCAAAGTCTGTGCTTTACATGTACAGAAATTGTATACACTTCATACAATACAGTGTTAACAATCTGAGTATACAACAACAACAACAAAAGCCCTTAACATTCTTCCAAGGGCTGTCTCTACAACTCATTAGAGAAATTATTCTGACTTACCTTATCCACACTCAATTCTTTTTTAAGAATGAAATATGAGATATTGTGTTCCATACTCCATTGCTCATTCAGTCTCTGATTTAGCAAAGCATTTGAACATGTGTTAGAAGTCCCACTGTGCTTAATATACTTTGGGGGACTCAAAGAAGCAGCCGCCATCTAAAACGAGAGGGGACAACTCTGATTCCTTGACCACAACACTCAAAGCCATAACCTTGACCACAACCCCTGATGCCCTGCCCTACAGTCTCACCCCATTTTCCAAAAGCCAGTCAATGAAGATAAGAATTGAACTCACAACTGCATTGGTGGGGAAATCCCCAAGACTACAGGAGATCTGTGGCTGGAGCTCACGTGTGCTCTGTCTCTGTGCGTGTGGATGGTGCCTCAGAGAACAATGCTATAGTGATAAAGGGGACTACTCCCTAAAATCCAAATGCAGTGGGACAGACACCTCCAGATGCCCTCCTCTGGTTTTTACACCCATGCTGCTCGGGTCTTATAAAGCATCTGCTTAAAGTGCAACAGATGCCAAAGTGCTTTTCTGAAACCACCTTCTCTTGGATTTTGTTGCCCCCCTTCCTGTGAATATTATCCCTTGTGATGAGGACCATATTTGATTCCTCTGTAATGTGTCGAACACCATGGGTGCAGCCACATGAGCTACTGGGACCCGATCCCTGTGCAGCCCCCTGGTGAACAAGCATAGTTGTCACACACAGGGGAGGCTGGTGGGTTTTGAGGTTGGAGGGGCAGTAAGGCCAGCGGGCAACAGTTGACGGAGCCAGGGCAACAGTGGGAGGAGCCAGGGCAATGGTGGGCGGCATAACCCAGCAGCAAGGCGTTCCAAGGGTTAATGTTGGATGGACATTACATTACTTAATCAAGCAATTTCAGTTAGGTTAGGCAGGTTATAATCACCTCCTCTGCCAGGTTTAAAAGTAGGTAGACAACCTTAAACCTTACTTACAAGCAATTTTAGCAAAGACACACACACAGAGCAAAGGTTAAGAACACTGCTTCAGAAAGAAGGGACTTGCTGCATGTATGTTGGAGGGACCCCAATCCCTGCTTCAGAAGTCCCTTGCCCTCTGCTCTGTGTGTGTGTGTGTGTGTGTGTGTGTGTGTGTTGTTGGGGGGGGGGGAATTTCAAGGCCCATGAATCACCAGACTCACAGTTACATCTCGGGATCTCAAAAGCATCCCATTTCCAGCATTGTGAACACACACCTAAAGATCCCACCCTCGGGGGGTGGGAGCAGCGTGGGGGTCCCTCATGGGTGGGATCAGGGTGGGGGAAGAGTGGGGGGGCCCTCAGGGGGTGGGGACCCTCGGGGGGCGGGGACAGGGTGGGGGGAGGGTTCACACTTACCTGGTTACTGGCTCCAGCGGTCCCCGGAGGCAGGAAGAGTTTGTGGGGGGGACTTTACTTTGCTTTAAATTGCCTGCATGTCCTGCTCCTTTGGGGCCAGGATGTGCGGGCAATTAAAACCTAACCAAAAAAAATGAGGCTGGCAGCGCACTGTTGAGAACACAGCGTGCCACCAGCCTTGTCCATGACTGACCCATGTGCAACTGAGGCAGGGAGCAGTGCGCATTCACACTGCTCCCTGCCTCAGTCGCCCGGCCCAAAGCGTCTCGCCTGGGCACTTGTTGCAAGCGCCCAGTTGGGGGTTAATTCTATAGCCATGTTAGCTAGGACAAATTATGTTAGATACTGGTTAAGGCTTATGACCCATGAAGAGGAAGATCTTTCCCTATTATGTTTGAGAGAGGAACTTGAAAATACAGGGCAGAGAGAGTACCCATGGCTGATATATTTGGGGGGGATTCTCGGATCATGTGGATTCTCGTTTGCCTATTTTATAGGGAAGAGTGTGTCGGCCATAAGATATGAAATTTGTGCTAGAATGAGGGACATGGTGCAACAAGAGAATCTTGGGGTAGTAGCAGAGTGGAAGGTAGCCCCAAAGTTGGGGCTGTTTAAAAGGAAATTTGGGTTGGAGCCATATTTGGATATTATGATCAATGGTAAAATCCACAGAGGATAAACTCTGCTACGTTTCCAACTTATACAACTGGCAGTGACAGAGGGCAGGTATAAAAGGGTTCCGTATTCATCAAAATTATGCCCTTGTAGTTTGAAGGAGGTGGAAACAACTGAGCACCTTTTGCTGTGTTGCCCATACTATGGGGAATTGAGGACAGTCTGGCTGGTTCCCCTATTAAGAAGGGAATTGATATAACCAATGAAGGTTGCTATCTGTATCTGTTGGGATTATGAGGGAGGGAGGAAATGAAGGCTATCACAATCTATGCACTGTTGGCTGGGAAAAGGAGATTAGCTATCCATACAAAATTAAAGAGGATTGGCTCCATCCAGGAAAATATCTCCACAAGCTGAGGTGAGGTTGCCAATTCTGTTGGCTCAATGGAGAGGCCATAAGGAAAATAGCTAGAATTCCTGATAAGGGCCGGAATAGTTAGGGAAGTATATGGTATCATAAGTGGAAGGTAGTTGCCAGGGTATCATGGCTACAGTAAGATATGAAATTAGTTTGGGAGGTTGGATAGGGGACTAGTACTGGTAGTAGCACCCTGAGAATGGTTAGTTGCTCAACTACCAATTGGGGACATACTTGCAGTACTGTAATACCTGTCGAATAGTGAATTGTAGGGAAATATTGATTAAGAGTATGGTGATATGCTAAGTAAGGGATAGGAACCTTGATAAGTAGTGCTGGAATTATATACAAGTATATGTATGATTGAGGCTACGGTAATGAGATTAAAGAAGTTACGGGGGACCCGGTAAATGATAATTGTTACTGTGTATGTTGTATACAGCCAATTGTGTATTGGTTATTGTATACAGTTTTAATTGTATATGTATATGTATGTGTTTTTTGGCCATGGTGGAAGCCAGTGCCTGATAAATAAATAAATGGAAATGGAAAAATGCAAGCGCCCAGGCGAGAGGTTCCATTGCGTCCATTAGGCACAATGAAAAAGGCTAGTCCCTCCCTCCACAGCATGACAGCATGTCCTATGTGTGCTGTGGACTGAGGGGCTCAGTCGCCCAAATCATGTTTTCAATAGAAAACGTGGTTTGGGTGGCTGAGCAGCTCAGCCTTTTTGTCCCTTCCGGGACCCACTCTCAGAGTGGCTCTGAGAGTGGGTTCCAGAAGGGAGATAGACACTGACAGGAGCAGCAGCCTCTGAAGCAGCGCCCCACACAACATCCCCCAACCCCCTCCCAAGCCTGCCCCCTGCACAACATCCCCCTGACCCAACCTGCCCCCCAACCCCCACCCAAGCCTACTGCCCCCACACAAAGCAAAGTCTGTGCTTTACATGTACAGAAATTGTATACACTTCATACAATACAGTGTTAACAATCTGAGTATACATGACATTATGCAATTCGTTCAACAAAATGGAGTTGTGTACCAACAGACTTAATGCACTGTTAAAAAATTGTTTGTTGTTAAATTATGATAATAAATTAAAGTTTAATAATGGAAAATGTGAAAGTTTAGTTTTTGTTAACCCTCCCCTGTCTGTGTTAGTGGGGCGGATCCCAAACCCTTCGGCTTCTGTGTGCAGCCGTGCACAAAACACATGGATCCCCATTGCAGACACATTGTGCCATGCAGCAATCACGCGCATGTGCGCGTATGCAGGAGATCCACAGGGTTTTGGATCAGTCCCACCGTCTGTCTGTCTGTCTCCGCAGTGTACATATTATACATATAGTGTTAGCTAGTTAGTTTGTTATAGGTGTTATATAGTTAGTTATATCACACACACAGACTTCATGTAGACGTATTATTATTAACCAAAGCAAAAAAGTTAACAGTTTAAAAATAAACTTAAATGTGTAAGAATTTTCTTAAAATACACACATACAAAAATTCAGTACAATTACAATTGAAAAAAAACATTCCACTCCATACATTGCAACAAAACATAAATGCCAAAAAAGATAGAAATTAATTCACAGTTAGAGCAATATTTAATATTTTATCATCAACATACATATAATATATGTACTAAATTCCTTACCATGCATACTTCCTTTTTATCAGTAACAAAACTTGCACATTTTACAATTATGAAACTAATTTATTATCATAATTTGACAAGGAACAATTTTGACAGAGTAATTTAAGTCTGTTTCTACATAACTTCATTGTGTACAATGAATTGTATAATGTCTACACTCACATTCTTTACTTCATTATATGAACTGTACACAATTTGTATACATGTAAATAACTGACTTAAATTACTCTAACAAAATTATTCCTTGTCAAATTATGATAATAAATTAGTTTCAAAATTGTAAAATGTGCAAGTTTAGTTATTGATAAAAATGAAGTATGTATGGTAAGGAATTTAGTACATATATTACATGTATGTTGATAAAATATTAAATATTGCTCTAATTGTGAATTAATTTCTATGTTTTTTGGCGTTTATGTTTTGTTGCAATGCATGGAGTGGAAGGTGTTTTGAACTGTAATTGTACTGAATTGTGTTTTTGTGTGTATTTTAAGAAAGCTGTTGTACATTTAAGTGTATTTT
>QEPC01002769.1:2832665-2851433 GCA_003113815.1 Sphenodon punctatus
GCGGGGGTAGGGGGAAGGTTGGGTATGAGCATGGGGTGGGGCAGTTTGGGGCTAGGTGAGGGGGGCAGGTCGGGGATGAGCATGGGGGGTAGTTTGGGGCTAGGTGGGGGGAGTAGGTTGGGGATCATTGCAGGTTGCCATGGGGCCAGGCAGCAGTGCACAGAGCTCACAGGGGGACTGGATGCAGCCGCTTCCCTGGCTCTCCGACAGGAGAGAGGAGCTCAAGGCCAGGGTGCATGCGCGAACCTGCAGAACTGATATTCTATCACTAATAACTCGGTTTTGGCTGCACCAATCAGTATCATATTTTAGAAACACTTGTTATTAATCTCATTCTCGAAGCCTCTGAAGTTTGGAGGCTCAACTCATCCAGGGGGAGGAGATATTGATGATTCAAATACGTGAGGATGGTGTGCATTTTGACCAGAACCAATTAACATTTTATCAGTTGTAACATTTTATTTTCCTAATGGATCTTTTTCAAACTTTGTGGATATGATGGGCCTCACAACTTACAGCCATAGTTAAATTTTCAGAAATGTAGGTCAAACGGTTTCCTCAAAATCGGGGTTTCAGAAGTCCCCTGTTTATAATGAACAGTGGCTGTGCATTTAAGTTTCAGGCAGCTACCACTGCCTGAAAATACACCATGAGGAAAGGAAGGAGAGTGAGCTCTGGCCATTGGACAGCTAAAGCCACTCAGGCATTGGAAGGGGGTGTGGATGTGGAGGGGTTAACACTCAGGCACTGTCAGCCCACCCCAAGAGAAAACGTTCAGCCTTTCCCTTCCTGTGGTAGCAGCCTCCATCCAGCTGTGGCAGTAGGACATGATTTGCTTGGGCATCAACCACCATCTCTGTTCTCCTTCCTTCTTTGAGTCTCAGTGCCTGCTGAATCAGTGTCCCCCCTCCCTGCCCCCCGTGTCCTCTGCCTGCCAGCATCTGCTCTTGCTCTGTCCTCTGCCCGCATGCCATGTGCCAGACATCAATCTCTCTGTGATATTTCTGCCGCCCTGCAGCACTCTCCAAAACTTTTGGGAAAGGGGAAATTGCTTTGGAGGCAAAACAAAAGTGCTTCTAAAGCCTTACAAAGTCCTAAAGTGATTCCCCTTGGAATCCAATGCAAAAATGAAATGGGCAGGAATGAAAACAAAAAACAACAATTTTAAAATCAAAAATGAAAAACATGTATTTTGCCCCTTTCTAATCCATGGATCTGGTTCATGGTTCAATTCACTCCCCATGCACTGAAAGAGTGAGTTCAGCAGAATGGAGCAGCAATGAGGGTATGCATTCAAAAATAAGGGGTGGATCCATGGCATGGACCCTTGGTCTCTGGACCTTCCCTTTCCTTTCCCCACTGAGTGCACCCCCTAACCCCACACACACCAATCCAGCCCATGGAGCTTGTACTAGTTTTCAAAGTGGTCCATGGGAGGGAAATGTTCCCCACCCCCAGTTAAAAAAAAAAAAAAAAAAAAAAAAAAAAATTTAAAAGAATCCGTTTTTCCATTTAGAAATATGGCAAGCTTTTCCCAAACTGAAAGCTCTGCCAGCGACAGACATTATCATGGAAATCCTTATATTCTCTCAAGCATTGATTTTCAGTAGGTTACTTACATTGTAAAGTCTTTAGCAGGAACACTCTTCTTACTGTAGATGTGTGTATTCAACTATTCACCCTGATGCCTGACTCTGGGCCTTTTCAGGCAAGACACCCACCACACACCCACTACACATGTTGCAGGGCTGCAGTGTTGCCGTATGGGTGCCCTGTAACATGTAGAGTGGGTTGGAGGTGGGTGGGGAGTGTCTTGTCTGAAAAGGTTCTCAGACTCTAGGTGATGCCACAATACAAATGTCAAATGATGATACCAGTAAAATGAGTGTTTGTACCGTAGAACTGGACTCAAACATTGAAGCTGGTTTGCAATGGATAAAAGTCCTGTTCAATCAAGTGCTGGCTGCTGGCCATTGTTCCCTTCTCATATGTATTGGAGCCGATACTAGACAAGAGGGAAAATGTGATTGGTTCAGAACTCATGTACTGTCTTCACCAATCCCCTCTCCATTCTGTAAAACTGAGAGTGGGAATGACAGCTGACTCGTTAGGCCTCTTTTCTCTCACTTTGGCTGCTGGCTGAGAATTGAGAGCGCACCTTGTCAAACAGGCCACTGAAATCTCTGTGTTAGTTTGAGGGGAAATGAAAAATACGCCAGGCAAATGATTCCTCTCCTACACTACTACACACACTTCCAACTCGAGGAGGCATTATGTTTCATTATATATATATATATATATATTTTTCTTGTCTGAAGAAAGAATTATGTGATACACTGGCCAGAAAAGATTGCAGTCATTCAGTTTCTATCAGGACAAGGAGAAATGGCAGAGACGACAAAACTTGTCAGCCATAAAATATTTCTAGGAAATAGAAGGATGTGGAAAACATAGAAAATGGAAGTAGCAAGAATGGTATCTTTGATAGCTAATTCCATTGTGCACCAAAGGTAAATTATTGACTAACCATGATCTAAGGATATAATTGCCAGAGCAGTAACTTAGGGTCATGGCAGAGCTGCCATAGTTTCCAGTGGAGTTAACACATAGTTGCCATGCTACTACAAACTATTATCCTGTAATTGGGAACTCATTAAGTGATGTGTCTTTTCATTTCCACTGTGTTAATCTGTGTCTTGACTTCACTGAAACGATTTTCACACAGGTCTGTAGTTTACAGGGACCTTGTTATAGCTACTAGCCTTGAAGTCTGACCCACTTTTATCAGCTCACAAAGTTCATGTAATTTTGTTTTAACTCTTGCTTTTCATTTTATTAAAGTCAATCAAGCAAATTCCCCTTTCTCCAGGACAATGCAGCTGAAGGGATTCAGAATCCAGCTATCAGACTCTGGAGGAGAGCATTCTTCGGGATGGGACCCTGGCTGTAGAATTTCTTGTCTGAAGAGATCAGACTCTATCCAAATGTAAAGATGGAATATTCAGAAATAATGCTCCTACACAATCTTGAACATCTGGGTAATCTCACATCCTCACACCCCTCTGCCCCGGAGAGAGAGAAAAACATTTATTGTTTCTAGGCACTGCTGTTCTTAGTTTTGTGGAGAATTAATATACCTCTGGTGCCATTGATAGCCTCTGAGACCCTAAAATAGACTGTGGGCAACACTTTCTCATGTTCAAAAGGGGACATCGAGTTTGCCCTGGACAGACTACCTCAAGAGAGGCAGAGAGATCATGTTGTATCCAGGAGATTTTAACTCAAAACTTTGTCACAGGGTGACAAAGAACACAGTTTCCTAGTGGAGGCAAGCTGCATTAAATGAGCTGTCTGTCGCTCAGGTCAGAACAGTTACATTGTGCCAGACCTCTGGAAAGTGTGGAGTTAAAACAACACCTCACCCCCTCCATGTTGATGGCAAAATACTTCAGAATCTTTTTCCTAGCTTGAAAAATAATTTAAAAAGCTTTGTAGGGGGACTGCTACATGGCAGATAGGATTCAGAGCACCTGCACAAAGAACCATGTCTATTTATTGTAGTGCTAGCTATGACCTGCTGCTATTATCCACTGCATTGTTGTGCTCCGCTCCCATGGATTTACATCAGAGGGAAGAAACCTCCAGATCATGGGCCAGATCTGACCCTTGACAATTTTTATTTGACCCCTTTCCAATTCATGAATCTGACTCACAAAACCACATCCTCAAGTACTGAAAAGTGAGCTACGGGGAAAGGGAGGGCATAGGGGATGGACCCCATGGCATAGATCCATGATCTGGCCCTCTCCTTCCTTTCTCCATGCTGACAACACCTGTTATGCACTTCTGCTTCCAACTTCTCAATGGTTTATGGAGTCTGTGGATTTTCAAAGGTTCCCCATCCCTGGTATATGTGCCTTCTCACCATATACCTTTGGATGTTTTCAGACGTTATGCAGTCTGCATTCACCACAGTGGATCCCCAGCAGTGGTGAACCGAACAACCACCCCCCGTAGTCAAGGAGAGCCCTGAACACACACAATGGGACCGGGACCACAGCAGGGAATCTGGCCACCGGATCACGGCCCGGGGCAGCGCAACAGACCGATTCCCGGCCGTGGTCAAAACACCCACAAGGCACCGGGGAGGGGTGGGACACAGACATGGCCGGCTGAGGGCAAACGAAGCCAGAAGGGACAAAAGGGACTGCCCACACAAGGGAAATGGGAAGGGAGGAGGAAGAGGGAGAAGAGCTGCCGAAGTACCACATACAACAGGCACAGAGACAACGAGGGCACAGTGGAACACACAGCACAAACACACACCTGGGCTCACACACACCCACAAAGGAAGGGAAGGGGGCACACAGAAGGACAGACAATACACACGGCACAACGGGCACAGAGGGGGGGAAAGGATGGGGGAGGGACACAGAAAAGGGGAGTGGAATGGCCCGGGGCCACGGCTGGACACAGGAAACGGCAGCCAGAACCCTCACAACAGCACAGTCCGCACAGGCACCCCCTCAGGAACACAGGCAGTCCCGGAATGGGGGGCCCTGGAAGGTCAGGGCACAGGCACTGAGGGAGGCCACATGGAACAGGGAGCGGCCTGGGAACGGTCCAGGAGGCACACATGGACCCCAAGCACAGGTGAGGGTGAGATGGAGGGGAGCCAGGGGAGCCGGGGCCATGCAGCAGGTCCAAAGTCACATACCCCTCCCCCGCACGGGGGGGGCAGGGGCGCAGGGGGAAGCACAGGCGGAAGCGGACGGTCTGCTGCACCTAGGGAAGCTGGGGGGCCGTGCAGAGAGCTGGACTTGGACACTGGAGAAGGCAGCCACGGAGGGGAACACCAGGTGCAGAGGCAGACAGCCACAGGCAGGGACAGTGGCACCCTGGGAAGCAGCCGCACAGCAGCATGGCTGGGACATCAAGGAGGGAGCAGGCAGCGGACCATGGCACAGGGGCGGAGGTGAGATCCCACAGGGAGGCCAGAAGTCGGGGTCCGGAAGGCACTGGGGGACCCACAGCCAGTCGCTGGGGGCCATGAAGGGGCCAGGGGCCAGGGGCCCTGCCAGGTGAACGATGTGGGGCCAATGAAGCATGCCCCAGTGGTACCCCAGCACGGACATGTGGTGGACAATCAGGTAGTACGCCTCGAATGGATCCTGCATGGAGAGCCCCAACTGCACATCAGAACGGGACCACACACCAGACAGCACCACCAGCTTCACATGCAGTAGTTTGCAGCAGTGGGCCACAGAAGGTGACCCAGCTCCAACAGCTGGTGATACACTGACCCATGAGAGTGCTGGTACCCACGGGCCCTGTGAATGCAGCCAAAGTAGGACACGGCCAAGGCAGGGCCCCCCCTCCACTAGACAGACCGCGTAGGTGGCCAGCCTGCACACAGACAGGGCAGACATGGTCTCCGCTGCAGACCAACCCACATGAGAACACCTCATCTCCAGGATGCACCCATTGGGGAAGGGATGCAGCCCCAGCATCTCAGTATGCAGCCGGAAATCCCAGGCGCTCGCCTCATAGCCAAAGTAATGAAGGCCAGAGCTCAGGCTCGCATAGGCACTTGACAGACTGTCCGGGCAGCTCAGGAGCAATTGCATGGCTGGGGTATGCCACAGGTCACACAGGACCATGGTCTCACAGAAGGTCCACGTATGGGGGGCCCCATGAGGGCCGGGAGCCCGGTGGAAGCACAGCCGGTCATGGTCCAGCCAGCCAGGGAGAATAATAGCATGGACATGGGGGCCCACATTCCACAGAGGGGCAGAAGGGGACTCGAGGGGGGGGGAAAGGCCAAGTAATAAGGCCACAGGCTGCAACAAGGTATGGCAACAGAGCGAGGCTTGGGGTGCTGACCCAGCAGAGCTGAATGAACTGAGCAGACATAAAGGACAGCCAACACACTAATCAGGCTGGCAAGTCCACAATGTTGCCAAGAGAAAAAGATGGGAGGTGATGACAGAAGGACTGCAGCTGCTGCCTACACACCCAGGCGCACACCCGTCCGTGTGCAAGACCCCAGTCAGGGACAGCAGGTGCGCTCTGTAGCCCACCCGTGCCGCCCTGGGACAACCGCCCTGCAGGAGGCGGCCCAGTGAGCTGAGAGGGGGGCACCCTGGGCTGACACGGGTGCCCCCGCCCGGTCACCGGGTCCCGACCTGGGGGCGGGACAACACGTGTCCCAGCCTATACCGGGGCCGGCTGCATCCCACCCAGGGTGGACCACACCATGGAACGAGACAGGTTGGGCACCTGTGGGATGCACCTAGCTCTCTGTGCCAAGTGGTATCATGCCCACACTGATCAGCTTCGCATCCTGACCTCTGAGGTGCCCCTGGATGCCCGTCTGCAGGTTACATTGGCCTGGAGCACCGCTAGGGCCTGGCGAGTCCACCATGCCCACAGGTGCTCCCTGGCCCAGCTCAAGGCTAAGTAGGTGACCGGGGCGGACCAGCAGGCTGTGAGCCACGGCCGGAACAGGACTGCTGCACTCCACGAGGTGGCCGGGCGCCTCCAAAGGTGGAGGGAGACCATGCAGCAGGCTGCCCTGCTCGCTATGCCCATTGACCAGCAGGTATGAGTCACAGAGCGGGCATGGGGTGGTGGTCCAGGATGCTGGCTCAGTGGGACGAGGCCGCCTGGAGGGTTCACTTTTGGATGGACAAGCTCACCCTACTGCAGCTTGCAGAGCTGCTCATGCCCTGGCTGGAGCAGAAGCACACCCCCATGAGGACCCCCATC
Organism: Sphenodon punctatus; assembly: GCA_003113815.1. Lineage (NCBI taxonomy): Eukaryota > Metazoa > Chordata > Lepidosauria > Sphenodontia > Sphenodontidae > Sphenodon > Sphenodon punctatus. The sequence continues at coordinate 2,839,434 of QEPC01002769.1, forward strand.
CCCATGGTCCAGTGGGTGGCCATCGGGGTCTGGGACCTCGCAACGCCCGACTCCTGCCGGTCCGTCTCCCAGCACTTCAGTGTCAGGGTGAGCACCATTGCCTGTATCCTCAGGGATGTCTGTGAGGCTGTGGAGGGCGTGCTCCTGGACTGAGCGATCCAGCTTGTGGACCAGGCAGCCATGATGGCCGGCTTTGTGGCTGGAGGGTTCCCCAACTGCATGGGCTCTGTGGACGGCACCCACATAGAGATCCTCTGCCCCTTGACTAGGGAGGCCGTGGAGTATGTCAACAGGTATGGGTACCACTCCCTGCAGCTGCAGGCTGTCGTGGAACACTGGGGGTGGTTCATCGATATCTTTACGGGTAACTCTGGGCGCAGCCACAATGCCCGGATCATGACCATCTCCCCCATCTATGCCCGGATGTACCACTGGGACTTTGCAGACATGGGGATGACCCAGATTGAGGGGGTGCTCATGCCTCCCTGTATCCTGGGGGACCCAGCCTATCCCCTCAACCGGTGGCTGATGAAGGTGTACCCAGTCGTCCAGACCTTGGTGGAGGCGCTCTACAAATCCCGCTTGTGTGCAAGCCAGACCGTGGTTGAGCAGGCATTTGGGGCCCTCTAGCAGCACTGGAGGAGCCTCGCTGGCCGGCTGGAACACACAGTGGAGACCTCGGCCCTGGTGATAGGTGCCTGCTGTGTGTTGCACAACGTGTGCAAGATCGATGGGGCAGCCCTCAAATANGCAGCCGCACAGCAGCATGGCTGGGACATCAAGGAGGGAGCAGGCAGCGGACCATGGCACAGGGGCGGAGGTGAGATCCCACAGGGAGGCCAGAAGTCGGGGTCCGGAAGGCACTGGGGGACCCACAGCCAGTCGCTGGGGGCCATGAAGGGGCCAGGGGCCAGGGGCCCTGCCAGGTGAACGATGTGGGGCCAATGAAGCATGCCCCAGTGGTACCCCAGCACGGACATGTGGTGGACAATCAGGTAGTACGCCTCGAATGGATCCTGCATGGAGAGCCCCAACTGCACATCAGAACGGGACCACACACCAGACAGCACCACCAGCTTTACATGCAGTAGTTTGCAGCAGTGGGCCACAGAAGGTGACCCAGCTCCAACAGCTGGTGATACACTGACCCATGAGAGTGCTGGTACCCACGGGCCCTGTGAATGCAGCCAAAGTAGGACACGGCCAAGGCAGGGCCCCCCCTCCACTAGACAGACCGCGTAGGTGGCCAGCCTGCACACAGACAGGGCAGACATGGTCTCCGCTGCAGACCAACCCACATGAGAACACCTCATCTCCAGGATGCACCCATTGGGGAAGGGATGCAGCCCCAGCATCTCAGTATGCAGCCGGAAATCCCAGGCGCTCGCCTCATAGCCAAAGTAATGAAGGCCAGAGCTCAGGCTCGCATAGGCACTTGACAGACTGTCCGGGCAGCTCAGGAGCAATTGCATGGCTGGGGTATGCCACAGGTCACACAGGACCATGGTCTCACAGAAGGTCCACGTATGGGGGGCCCCATGAGGGCCGGGAGCCCGGTGGAAGCACAGCCGGTCATGGTCCAGCCAGCCAGGGAGAATAATAGCATGGACATGGGGGCCCACATTCCACAGAGGGGCAGAAGGGGACTCGAGGGGGGGGGAAAGGCCAAGTAATAAGGCCACAGGCTGCAACAAGGTATGGCAACAGAGCGAGGCTTGGGGTGCTGACCCAGCAGAGCTGAATGAACTGAGCAGACATAAAGGACAGCCAACACACTAATCAGGCTGGCAAGTCCACAATGTTGCCAAGAGAAAAAGATGGGAGGTGATGACAGAAGGACTGCAGCTGCTGCCTACACACCCAGGCGCACACCCGTCCGTGTGCAAGACCCCAGTCAGGGACAGCAGGTGCGCTCTGTAGCCCACCCGTGCCGCCCTGGGACAACCGCCCTGCAGGAGGCGGCCCAGTGAGCTGAGAGGGGGGCACCCTGGGCTGACACGGGTGCCCCCGCCCGGTCACCGGGTCCCGACCTGGGGGCGGGACAACACGTGTCCCAGCCTATACCGGGGCCGGCTGCATCCCACCCAGGGTGGACCACACCATGGAACGAGACAGGTTGGGCACCTGTGGGATGCACCTAGCTCTCTGTGCCAAGTGGTATCATGCCCACACTGATCAGCTTCGCATCCTGACCTCTGAGGTGCCCCTGGATGCCCGTCTGCAGGTTACATTGGCCTGGAGCACCGCTAGGGCCTGGCGAGTCCACCATGCCCACAGGTGCTCCCTGGCCCAGCTCAAGGCTAAGTAGGTGACCGGGGCGGACCAGCAGGCTGTGAGCCACGGCCGGAACAGGACTGCTGCACTCCACGAGGTGGCCGGGCGCCTCCAAAGGTGGAGGGAGACCATGCAGCAGGCTGCCCTGCTCGCTATGCCCATTGACCAGCAGGTATGAGTCACAGAGCGGGCATGGGGTGGTGGTCCAGGATGCTGGCTCAGTGGGACGAGGCCGCCTGGAGGGTTCACTTTTGGATGGACAAGCTCACCCTACTGCAGCTTGCAGAGCTGCTCATGCCCTGGCTGGAGCAGAAGCACACCCCCATGAGGACCCCCATCCCCATGGTCCAGTGGGTGGCCATCGGGGTCTGGGACCTCGCAACGCCCGACTCCTGCCGGTCCGTCTCCCAGCACTTCAGTGTCAGGGTGAGCACCATTGCCTGTATCCTCAGGGATGTCTGTGAGGCTGTGGAGGGCGTGCTCCTGGACTGAGCGATCCAGCTTGTGGACCAGGCAGCCATGATGGCCGGCTTTGTGGCTGGAGGGTTCCCCAACTGCATGGGCTCTGTGGACGGCACCCACATAGAGATCCTCTGCCCCTTGACTAGGGAGGCCGTGGAGTATGTCAACAGGTATGGGTACCACTCCCTGCAGCTGCAGGCTGTCGTGGAACACTGGGGGTGGTTCATCGATATCTTTACAGGTAACTCTGGGCGCAGCCACAATGCCCGGATCATGACCATCTCCCCCATCTATGCCCGGATGTACCACTGGGACTTTGCAGACATGGGGATGACCCAGATTGAGGGGGTGCTCATGCCTCCCTGTATCCTGGGGGACCCAGCCTATCCCCTCAACCGGTGGCTGATGAAGGTGTACCCAGTCGTCCAGACCTTGGTGGAGGCGCTCTACAAATCCCGCTTGTGTGCAAGCCAGACCGTGGTTGAGCAGGCATTTGGGGCCCTCTAGCAGCACTGGAGGAGCCTCGCTGGCCGGCTGGAACACACAGTGGAGACCTCGGCCCTGGTGATAGGTGCCTGCTGTGTGTTGCACAACGTGTGCAAGATCGATGGGGCAGCCCTCAAATACCCCATGCCACATTGCCCTCCCGGCCTGGTGCCTCTGTACGTGAACACAGACAACCCGAGGGAGTACCAGTACGGCAAGTGCATCCATGCCGTCCTAGCCAGGCGTATAAGCCGGGAGGCCGAGGCAGGAGGGTGCTCAACCCCGAACCCATCACTGTGGAGCCCCCGGGGGCTCCCTGGGTGAGCCCCTCTACAGGCACCTGTCCCCCTCCCCTGGGCCCGTGAGCAGACTAAAGGAAGCACTACTGTTGTCCCCACATTTATTTGTAAACCCCATTACAAGTGTCCCCAACACCCCAAACACCCCCCCACTGTGCTGGTTCCATGCCCCCCCACTCTGACCGCCCTCCCCCTTTCCCCCATCCCCCGTGTCTCCGGGGCCACCCCCTCGACTGCCCTGTGGGTGCCACAGAGCTCTGTGAGCTCCCCTCCCACCGCTGTCCGTGTTCCAAACGGTGTCCTGGGAGCCCTTGGTGTCCAAAGGGGCAGGTGAGGTGGGAGGAAGGGCAGACCAAGGACCCGAGGGCCCCCCCCCCAGGTGGCTGCTCCCTCCAGAGGCCTGTTGGGCCCGGGAGGTGGATGCGTAGCCCCTGCTGGCGTGGAGGTGGCTGGGGCGGTTGAGGGGAAGGTGGGGGTGCCAAGGGGCCTGGCATCAGGCCCTGGGCAGGCAGGGTGCCCGGCGGGGTGGCTGCCATCACATAGGCATTCATAGTGCCCGCGTGCAGGAGCAGGGAGGTCCCAATGTCATGGGACCTGTCCATTTTGGCTGAATGCTCCCACACCATCCCCGTGATGGCCTGTTCCAGCCGCTCGAATGCCTCTATCTATCTGATGTGCTCCCAGCACTCCTGCCTCCGTTCCAGGTGCACCTCTGCTTGGAGCCTCTGGTCCTGTGCCTCTGCCCATAGCAGGGAGCACTCTATGGCTGCCTCCATGCGGTCCACAGCCGCTATCATCCACTCCCCCTATTCCGTTGTGGTCCAGACAATGTCTTCTGCCTGGTCCTCCCTCTGACACCATACCCGTGCACGGTGTTCTCTCATTCGCTGTGCTGGGTCCCCTCGGGCTGCCCTGTGGGGTACACGGAGGTAAGTCATTTGCCGCCCCGACAGCCTGCCCCCAGGCCTGGGAGAGCCCTGGGGGTCTCTCCCCCCCCGGGTTGGTGCCTGGTAACCACCGGTCCCCGGTGGTCTGGCCCCCCTACCCCTGGCCCCTATGTCCTGGGTTCTCCTCCCGGCCTGCCCGCCCCCCCTCCACCTTGCCGGTGTGCCTCACCTGTGTTCTCCAGCTGCTGCCCGAGCTGCTCTGCACCAGCCTCTTTGCCCGACTACCTCTGATGCTGATGCATTCCATTCCCTGTGGGGGGTATGGGGTTGGTTAGTGTAGGGCAATCAGATTGCCTGGGCGGCCCCCCAGGTCCCCATCCCATGGTTCCTGGGGTGGGTGAGGCCTGCCCCCTGCCTGAGGCTCCACCCACCCACCCACCCCTCGCCCCTGGTCTGTCTACCCTCCCACCTGTCAGCTTACCCTCGATGTCCAGCTCTGATCCCTCCGAGGCTGGCCCCTCCATGTTGCTGTGCTCCCCCTGCGACCACTGACTGAGGGTGATGAGTGTGCCAGCCTTGGACTCTGCCTGTCCGGCCAGGGGGTGGGGGCTCTCTGGACTGGTGTCTGGAGGGGGGCTGCTGGTCTCTGAGATCCCCGGGCATTCCTTCTCGCTCCATCCCACCACGTTTCCCTGCTGCCGTGTGCCCTTTAAATCTCCCTCCGCGACCTGTGTTGTTGCTGGTTGCCTGGCAGTGACACTGCATGCTTTGTCCCTGGCCTGGAATCATTTTTAAAATTCTGGCTGGTGGTTGCCGTTCAGACGTTGCTTTTTTTTGTTTCCCATTGGGAATCGCTTTGACCACGCTTTTGGAGATTGTCCGGGCTGGAGCTCCAGAAGCGTGGTTATTTTCAACCCCGTGTGGGTATTGACTGTGGTGAACATCTGGCGGCTGCTGAACAGACGTTCAGGGTGCTTTGGCCCCGCTGCAGGATTGACCGTGGTTCACTGTGGTTGACTGTGATCTCATAACATCTGAAAATACCCTTTGTTTCCCAGGCCTAGACTTTTTGTTTCCATCCTGTCTTGTGAAAGACATGGTTTCTTAATTTTTCTTCTTCCCTTGCTCATTAGAGAAGCTTTTTTTGTTTCAAGGTCCTCATAAAGTTCTACACAGTAGCAATTAGAGGAGACCCAGAATTCCAGAAGCCTCAACAGACACTCCAAATGGAGTGAAGATTTCTGGCCCTGGATTGGACTGGGGGCTAAGGCAGTCACTGCCGTGAGCATGTGGAAAAGGCACCTCTCCATCCTATGCCCTCCCACACCTGCCCACAGCAACCCTCCCCCTAATCCACTAATTCCTGACTGAGGACAGGTTGCAGCTCCAATCCACTCTTGAGTTCTGAACTTCTGAGTGGAGTGGAGTGGAGTTACATGTCTTTACAGGGAGAGATGTGTGGCAGACCAAGTTCCTATTTGGACACTCCTGGTGGGGCTGGCCTGGTTCTGCTGCAGCACCCTTCTTGCATACCAGCAGCTGCTCAATTATAGTCAACCATCCCTAGCCCACATCAACCGCCTGCCAGTAGATTATAGGAGCCAGGCAAGACACAAGGAGGTTCCATAAGAAGGAAGCACCGATATCAGTGAAATCCCAGTTAGTGGGTCTCTGCTTTAAGAACTTACTACTTTAGCTGCTTTATTCAGTGTATAATGCAGGTACAACTAATGTGTTACCTTTCCTGTCCAATTTCTTGGGCGGTAGGGGTAGCAGGCACCTCAGCGGTCCCCCCACTATGAGTAATTTCAGTGATTTCATGTGGTAGATCTGTTCAGACATAATGAAAAATACCACCAAAGAGGAAACCAGAGGCAAAATGGTGGTGCTGCTACTGGACTCTTTCAGAGGTGCTCATTTATTTTGTTGTATTTATTTAACTTTCTACCCCACCCTTAGGGCAGCTTACAACATTAAAAACACAGAATACATTAAAATCCCTTTTTAAAAAAACCTCCACCCTTGTCCCTAAACCCACCCAGCCCAACCATATGCCTTTGTTTGCCAGACCTAGACTATTTGTTTCCATTCTGACTTGTGAAAGGCATGGTTTTTTGTTTCATTTTTCTTCTCCCCTTGCTTCTCCCCTGGCTCACCACCTGCCAAACACTTTGCCAAAAAGAAAGGTTTTACACTGCCTCTTGAATACACTCAGGCTTGGGCTCTGATGGACCTTTGGGGGAAAGGGAGTAATCATGACGTCTTAAAGCACCTGTAGTCCCTGTCTCACACCATACTCACTTGGACTCAAGGTCTATAGAGGCCAAGCAGGTTCTCCTTTACATCTCTCCTTATAAAAACAACATGAAGAGGCCATGTTCTACCCACCAAGAGGCTTAGTTAAACCTTTGCTCTGTAGTAGGCACTGCAGTGAACACTGCTGTCTCCTTTCTCAATAATTCAGACACTGCTAAAGCACCAGTCTCCTATTATCTAAGCTTCTGGCCTTCCACAATCTTCCCAACGTGGAAATCATTTTTGCCCTAATATAAAGGTGAGGTATATATGTGCATCCTTTAATGCTCCCTTCTGAAGCATGAAAAAAAGATGGTCACAAAGTTTCTTTCTATTTTTTTTTTATTTCTTACCTTTACAAACATTAAAATCTGAGCTTCTCTATTTTTCCTGGAAAACATTTTTTTTTTTTAAGAACTCCACGAGCTTTCTTAATTAAATGGTTGTTGGCTCTTTTGTAGACTTGTTTCTAGTAAGCAAACAATTGAGTTATGCAGGTATTAGTGTTTTTCAACACATCTTGTCCTTTCCCAGATGATCAGGTTTATGCCCGTAGCTCTTTTAATGTCACGATCCCATCAGTTCTCTATTATTCCAAGGATTCCTTTAGGGGAAATCCTGGAAGTCCCAATCTCACACTTCTGTAAAAATAAATAATTGTGTATGGCAGAGGGGAATTTTTTTTTACGATATGTTTTATGCATGATAAAGAAGAACAGTCACAAATGAAGTTTTTTCTTCGAATTTCACCTTTAAACTCCTGTACGTTTTGTCTGTTCTATATTAAACTAGGCACTTTTCATTATAAACAAAATTACATTTTTAAAATTTATTTATTTATTTATTTATATTTCTTACCCATCCCCTCATGTCCATGGCATCTCAGGGCAGTTTACAACATAAAAAATAACAACAATTTAAAACAACAATGGAACACAAATCTTAAAACATCTAAAACTCCTAAAAACAACCACCCCCCAAAAATTTTATCCCAACCCACCCTCCCCTCCTCCGAAGGCCTGGGAGAAGAGCCAGGTTTTGCAGGCTCGGCGGAAAGCCAACAAACTTGGGGCCAGACGGGCTTCCTCCAGGAGAGAGTTCCATAGTCGCGGCCCGGCCACCGAGAAGTTCTAAAAGCTAATGTTCATGTTTCCCACACGCTGTGTTCTACAGAATGCATGTTATCTAGTATGAAACTGGATACTATGCAAAATGACACTTCCCATCAATCAGCATCATAACAAAATCAACCTTGTGTCAGAAATTTGGTGGACTTTTTTTAAATTGTGTGGATTTTAAACAAAATATACAAAATGGCAATTAGAGTGCTGTGCCAGTGCTCACTATTTTAACCTGCTCCTTCGTACTGAGCCGCTTACACATTACACTCTATTCAGGCTGTGGAGCTAGCATGTCCTAGAATGAATACAAACTAGGGACAAAAAGCTTTTTTGTTTCAAGGCTCCACAAATGTGGAATCAGTTACCAGTTGATTTAAGAACAATTGGGAGCTTTTCCTGTTTTAAGAAGGAACTGAAACAATACCTCATGATGACTAGAAGTTGTTGTAATTGTTTTAATTGATGTTATTCTAGTCTTATCTCAGATTATTGTTTATTTATATGCATTTGCGTATTGCAGGTCATGCTTGAAAATGGGCTTTCATCTCAATTTACATATCCAGCTAACAAATAAATAAATATATGTATGTATAACCAGGCACACTTGGTTATATTGAATGGCACAGCCATATTGAGCCTTCATTTTGCTCTCTTATTTAGGTCATCTGAATAGGCCATAAGACTTGATTAAAACTTAACTGTTAAATCTGCAAAGCACATCAAAGAACATCTAAAAAATGAAAACTAAATAGTGGCTTACCTCTATTTATCTTTTTTAAGTGATATGTAAACTGTTCTCTTTAAGTATCCCATCATTTAGGTGTAGTATTTTACACATGTAGTATTATAACATGATTAGACATTCTGCAATTCTGTAATTTTATATCAGGTATGCATTTGTATGTATTATTAATTTATTTAGCAACACTTAAAGAAAAATGCTGTATAAACAAAAACACTGATAGCATCACTTATGTGGAAATACATTCTGGCACTGGCTATTTATTATCACAGCTGATAAAGAAATGGCATATTTAATTTACACTCTATTTGTGTATGATAAACATCTATGGAAGTATTTCTACCTGTCTTCACATATCCAGCATCATGGCAAGTAACCATGATTACTGTTCTCCAGTATATGGAGAACAGAGGGAAAGAGAGAGAGTCATTATTTCATCTGTTCCATTTACAAACTCACAAGTCACAAATGTGCAGCTGGGAAATATGTTTGTCTCAAAGCTTCATATCTGTGACATGTTAATTCATAAATAATTACAGTCACATCATCTTTCCTGATGTCATTACCTCAGCATTTCTTGTAGAATGCACCGCACTCTTAATAGGCAAGGTTACAGTGGACAAAAAATATGTTTCATAAATCGGCTAACATTGTGCAATAAATATAATACATCTTTCATTGTTTGCAACAGAGAAAGAGCTCAGTTTTATAAACAAGGTTTTAAAAATCAACTTAGATGCTTCTCAGAAGCTGGCAGGTGTAGAAAAAAAATGTTGGGCTAAATTTCTTTAGTTACAGATTGCATGTTTTAAAGCTTTGTAGTACTTGGGCCAAATACTGCTCTGACTTACATCCTATGCAACCTTATTGACCCCTTATATCTAGTTACTAAATACTCAAATCAGACAAGCTTGCATTCACATTGGAACTCTCACATGATAAAATTGCCTATGTCATTGTTGTCTAAATGCAGCTGTTTGAAAGAAATATAAGGGTTGGGGTTTTTTCTAAAATGTTTTTGGTACTCTCGCTGAAGAGGAGATAATACAGTATGAAAGAAACCTGAAGGAGCCGTTAGGGTCCATTGTGTCAGTCCAGCTGCTGCACATGCATATTAAAGCCACATTTTAAAATGCCTGTGAAGCTTTTTTCTGTTTGTTTTGTTTAGCAGTCCATTTTCAAACCTTCATACTTCCTCCCTCCCCTCCTCACTCCCCACTTTTTCATTTTCAAAATTTCTAAGCTATTAGTTTGTAGTGTGAGCCAGTGCCTGGAAAAATTCCAAATGAAGCCATTTTCATTAAAGGAAGGCAAGAATTTGTCTTAAAACAGAAACTATTTTTTTTTAAAATAGAGAGAATTAATATGTCTGTCAGTAGCTAAATATGCATCTGTCCTTGTCTGAGCTCTGTTTGCCAGACACCAATCTGCAGTGTTTTTAAACACCAGAAAGTAGAGTTCAGAATACAATACCTGAGTGACCCTTACTGTGACTCTAATGGTTCAACTAGCACCACAAATTTCTCTTGATAAGGAGACTCTTCTGCTCAAATAGCAAATGAATCTGCCATAGACATATGGTTGTCACCCAAAACTATGTATTTCTAATAATTCATTTGCTAGAATCCTTTGAATTCAAGGAATCAATCCTGTGAGTGTAACATAAGCATGGCATCACAAATGAGAATGCCAACTTTAAACTGTTTAGTCTGGGAATTTATTGCTGGCACTAGAATGACTGTTGGCAGAACATGGCTATATAGGGGAGCACATGCAGCTATTACATTTCCACTCGATTCCAGAAAATAGCATTAAGCAGTGGTTTGAGTACTCTTAGTGTTTCAATGAAATACAAAGAATAAAACTTTCTTTAATTTTGTATTGGGATCTCAAAAGGGAGCTGAATGTTAATTTGATTGGTATTTGTCAGCTCAGATTTCCTACTACTTACTTAGAAAAGTTTGTCATGAAGGTAAGTTGCTTGAATACGAGGTACCGATGCAAGTACAGATGTTAATGCACATTGTGTTGATGTTGTTTTATTTCCCAAGTATATGTAGCAAGTCGTATCATCAACAGCTTATTTGGAGATAGGTCAACTTCCTTCAGTCAAGATATCTACTTTTAGTAACTGCCACAGCATGAGCAAAAAATAAAAATAAAAAAAGGGAGGGAAAGAGAAGTTTTAAGGACAGATATTAATGTGCATATATGCAAATAAAATAAGATAAACTTTTAATAGTTTGGTGAGAAACTAAGTTTTTAAAGGCAGTTAGTTGGAGGGAAAGGACAAAAGCTCTATACTTATCTAGGAGAGCTTTAAAGTGTGAGGGAATGGAGCAATGCCAGTCATACATTTATCCCAAAAGCCATCCTAAAATGGGAATAAATCAAATCCTTTATTTACTGTTCCACTGAGCAGAAGCAAACTTTTGGCCTGGCTACAGCTTGCTTATGCTCTACCAGACTAGAAACGTGGTTCACTCTGACCCATTTCCAAATACTGTTTCCACTCACGATACCAGACTGCTTAGCATCGCTAAACCTTTTCTTCACTATGGAGAAGGACAACGGCTGAAAAGAGAGAACCACCCGGTTTGTTAACCAAGGGACTCCTATATACAGGAGTGGGCAAAGTTTCCAAGCCCAAGTGCAGCAAACCAAAACTTTCATATATCTTGAGAGTCATAAAACACATGTTATTTATTTATTTATTTATTTATTTGAATTTATACGCCACCCTTCCCATAAGACATCGATTGTGGCTTCACTAATCATGGGGATGGAACAACACAACTTCACGCAATTCGTCTCTCCCACCCCCAATCAAAGCTCTGGATTCCATGTGGTCTGGCAGGTTCAGGCAGCAGCAACTGTGGGTGAAGCCACACAAGACATTACTGCGAGTTGCACAACCTTAGTCCAGTTTGGGCCCCATTGCCACAAGATGCAGTGGCTTGTATGCCCAGCAGCCACCAGATGTTCACCATGCCCCAGGGCAGGCATGCTCCGGTCCGGGCGGAGACATACGGATGCAGCCTCCGCACCAGAAATAACTGGCGGAAAGCAGCCTTCGCCACTACCTCCACCTGCCTCTCCAGGCAGAGATCTGCATCCAATATCACCCCCAGACTCCGAACCTGCTGAGCTATAGGAGGGCTAACCCCCCCAATAAGGGGGGCAGACACCTCCCTCACTCTCCCCACCAACATCACCTCCGTCTTATCGGGGTTGAGCTTCAGTCTGCTCTGCCACATCCATTCCGCCACGACCTCCAGACACTGGGACAGCAACAAGACAGCAGGGTCTGGGTCAGCTGAAAAAGAGAGGCACAGCTGAGTATCATCAGCATATTGGTGACATCGCACCCCGAACCCTCTCACGACCTCCCCCAAGGGCTGCATATATACATTAAATAACAATGGAGACAGAAT
>QEPC01002769.1:2868407-2921907 GCA_003113815.1 Sphenodon punctatus
TAGCCCTACTGCGATACTCTTCCCCTTTATACCTGGAATTTCTATCCATAGAGATTCTAGGGAACAGTTTGCATCCTTTAAAATTTTAATTTTACTTGACTCAATGTTGTCTTTTACATATAGAGCCACCCCACCACCAACTCTATCTACTCTGTCATTCCAATATATTTTGTACCCTGGTATTACAGTGTCCCATTGGTTATCCTCATTCCACCATGTCTCTGTGATGCCTATAATGTCTAGATCTTCATTTAGCACCATACACTCTAATTCTCCCATCTTACATTTTAGGCTTCTAGTATTTGCATATAGACATTTATGCATATTCTTTTTATTCTTCTTACTGTGCACATTATAGGGGACTATATCAGGCACCCTGGAATTGTTATTTATCTGTTCTCCAGCGAATTCCACCTGAAGTCCCTTAATTTTTATCCCTTTCTCAGTCTTAAGCAACTCTAAATCCCCCAAGTTAACATCATCCTGCATAGATGCCACAGTCCAAACTGTACTCCACGGTGCCTGTCGGCTTTCCCACAGGTTCTAGTTTAAAAGTGCTCTATCACATTTTTAATTTTTAATGCCAGCAGCCGGGTTCCATTCTGGTTAAGGTGGAGCCCATCCTGTCTGTATAGGCTTCCCCCTGCACAGAAGGCTGCCCAGTTCCTGATAAATCTAAAGCCTTCTTCCTTGCACCATTGTCTCATCCACACATTGAGGCGTTGGAACTCCGCCTGTCTCTGGGGTCCTGCACTTGGAACAGGCAGCACTTCTGATAAGGCTACCCTGGAGGTTCTGGACTTGAGACTACTACCTAGAAGCCTAAATTTGGCCTCCAGAACCTCCGTCCTACATCTACCTGTGTCATACCAACATGGACCACAACAACAGGTTCCTCCCCAGCACTGTGTAGGATTCTATCTATGTGTTGTGTAAGGTCCGCTACCTTCGCACCAGGCAGGCAAGTTACCATGCAGTCCTCACGGCCACCAGCAACCCAGCTATCTACATTCCTAATAATTGAATCCCCAACTACCACACCTGTCCTATTCCCACCCTTCTGGGCACACACCCCTGGAGAAATATCCTCAGTGCAAGAGAATAACACATTACCCGGAAGACAGGTCCCAACTACAGGATTGCTTCCTGCCATTTCATGTTTGTGCTCTCCTCCCTAGAGACCGCGTCCCTCCAAAGCAGCACAGGGGCTGCCAGAGTGGAGGTGGGACTGTTCTCCTATGTCCCTGGAGGACTCCTCTTTATATCTCTCTGTCTGCCTCAGCTCCTCCAGCTCGGCCACTCTAGTCACCAGAGATCGTACGTGTTCTCTGAGAGCTAGGAGCTCTTTGCACCAGGTACACACATACAACCTCTCCCCAACAGGAAGATAATCATACATGTGGCACTCTGTGCAAAAGACTGGGTAGCCCCCATCCCGCTGCTGGTCTGCTGTCAGTTTTAGTTTAGTTTATTAAGGCGTGATCATTGATCATTGCCATAGAATATAATAGATACAAAATAATTCATCCATTTCATTAATACAAAGAGCTCCACCTTTACTATACAACAAATGCCTATAACTTTGTAATCGACATTATTTTTTAGAATCTAGAAGGTCTAGCTCCCTCATGCAGGGTATAAATTTTGAATAAATAATGTAAGATAAAAATAATATAAGATAAAAATACAACATTTTGATCAAGCTAGCAGGGGTTTAAATTCAAGAAAGTTCTTCCTCAGTACCATTGCTTGCATTAAGAACTTCATCACGCTGTGCGTTATCTCAGGGTCTATATCCAAAAGGGCCATCTGCATAAGAAACGATTGCGAGGTACCATAGTATTTCCCAAGAGGGGACAACATCAGCTCGCCCCGAATTGAGTCACAGAGGTGGCATTCAAACAAGATGTGTTGCGGGGATTCCACAGCCATCACGGCATCAAAGGGGTATAATTGATCCCCATAGGGGATCTGTGCTACCTGCCCCTCAAGCACCCTTGTAGGGAGCGCATTCATCCCCATTGCAAAAAATAAGTACTTTTCTCTAAAGGATGCACTAGACCCCACCTAGTTCATGCCACATCCCAACTGGGGAGTCCATGATGGATACTCCGCCATATGGCGGGATCAAGCCACCAAGGTCAAATCCTCTTGCCTGTCTATATCTCAGAAATGGGTAACTATCTCTCTTTTGGCTATTCCATATCTTCTAGATCCCAGGTAAGCCTCCAATGTACCAGCGTGGGCGAGATAGTCAACGATAGCCTGATGCCATGGGCTAACAAAGGAGTCCAGAAAGGTATCATGTAAGAGGTTATTGGAGGGGGCTCTACTTGCTTTGAGCCAAAAGAGGGCCGCTTGCTCCCAAGCTATGGCCTTCCACCCTCGCATACCCATCTTAAGACGGGCAGCAGCCGCCGGGGTCCCCTTAGAGAGTTTAGTGAGGGAGCTCAGGAATTTAGTCTGTGGTGAATTTAATCTTTTCCCCCATAGGGGAGCCCATATCTAGGCACCATAAAGAAAAGATGACTTTACCTTGGCCTCCAAGACCTTAACTGCCATTTTAAAATTTCTCCTCCCTGTACCAGCAAAAAACCTCAAAATCGCCGCAGCCTGGCTTTTAGCTTGCACTTCAGCTCTTTCCAAGTGCACTGCCCACCGTCCTGAGGCCTCAAAATGTAGCCCCAGATATTTGTACCCTTTAACCTGCTGGAAACGGAAACCATCTACAATCCATTGGTAAACCCTCCTACTTCGGGAAAATACTACAATATTAGATTTAGCACTATTAATTATCAAATGGTTATCCCGGCAATAGTCCACAAATGCCGAGAGTTGCCTCAATAGCCCAACCCTAGTTTGTGATAAAAGGACTATATCATCTGCAAACAAGAGGGCCCCAATAGATTTGGACGCTAATTTCGGGAGAAAATATTTTTCCTGTCTAGTAGTTGGAATAAAATCATTGATGAACAGGCTAAACAGGGTGGGTGCGAGTACACATTCCTGTTTTACACCCCGTTTAACCCGGACATTAGATGTAAGATGACCCACCTGGTCCACCATAATTGCCACTGAAGTGTCCTCATACAAGCTCCTAATAAGTGCCAATAGTCTAGGTTCGATGCCCAGGGCATGAAGTTTTGCCCAGAGAAGAGGTCTATTAACTGTATCAAACGCCACCTTGAGATCTAAAAAGGCAGTGTACATCTTCCCATTTGCTACTCTGTATTTCTCTGCTAGATGATGGAGCACCAAGCAGTGATTCAGTGTCGCCCTACCCTTGTGAAACCCTGCCTGTTCAGGGTGGATTATCGAGTTACTCTCTATCCATTCTGTTAGCCTCATCAATAGGGACTTGACATATATTACTTATCACACTGATCAAGCTAATCATCCTGTAGTTGGCCAGGTCTGACCTCTGCCCCTTCTTATAGATGGGGATCACCACAGTCCAAGTCCAACCACCGGGAAAAATTCCCGTGTTGTTGATTCTGGTGAATAGCTTGGCCAAAAGTGGTAACCACCATTCTATATTTTCTTTTATAGCCTCGATAGGTATCAAATCCAACCCCAGTGCTTTACCATTGTGGAAGGTCTTCACTATTTGCTCCACCTCTGCTTCTGTAGCCGGGGGCCATTCTAGAGTAATCTGTTGAGTCAGTCCCATCTCTCCTATAGTCAAGTTCATCCCCTCATCCTGATCTATCTGGGACTTTTCAATAAAATTTACCCAGTCTAGGGGTACAATTGGTATAGGTCGACCAGCTCTTTGGGCAATTGTAGTCCCACTAATACTTCGCCAAAACCTCCTCAAGTCATGGGAGCTGCTTGCTATCAAAAGGTCCTGCCACTTCCTATCCTGATATGATTTCTCCTTTAACCTAATTAAGTCCTGATACACTTTTTTCTCTTGAAAATACCGAGCAGAGAGAGATACAACAGCTCCTGATCGATATTCTCTGTAGGCCTTACAAACATTCTCCCTGGCACTCCGACATTCTGCATCAAACCACTTTCAATTTTAGTGAGAAGTTGGTCCATGATGCCAGTTCTTTCCTGTTGCTCTAAATTTGTGTTGCTGGAGGCAAGATACCAACTTATTATAGGTCCCCACCTCTCCCTCCTCTCCTAGCCCTTGGATTAACTGGTCCCTGTCTTTCTTGAGGTCACTAGACTCCAAACAGGTCCTCCAATCAGTTGCTACTCTTTCTGACCACCGTTGGTATTTAAACAGGGGATCACCCGCTGCCCAGAGAGGCGACTCCTCCCCACGGCAAGTATTCTTTGGGGCTGCCAAGGTTGTGACCAATGGGAGATAGTCCGATATTACAATTGCAGCCACCTCAAAGTCCACCAGAGAATCAAAGACCTCAGCTGTAACCATAACGTAGTCTACCACGCTACTACCTTGGGCCCCAAGAAACGTCAACTAGCCCCTTGGGTCCCGGTACCCTATACCATTTAGGACACACACATTTAGGCCTAACAGCAACTGGGCAACCCTTAAGCCCAATGAATTTAGCTTGGGGTCCTTGGAAAGTCTTGCTTGCATGCAAGCTAGATGGAAATCCCCCAGGACCTCATCTGCGTATAGGGATAATACCTCCTCACCCGGCCCTAGCCGGGCGTTGAAGTCCCCCATGACCAAACATGGAATGGTGGAATGTGTTATCAGGATCTCGTTTATAGCATTCTCTAGGTCCATCCAAATCTGGCTTCTAAAGGTACCTGCATTAAACGGAGGTATATAGACATCTAGTAGTAGATAATTGGCCACCTCAGTCTTCAATAGAATCCCCAGCATATAGGGCGGATATCTAAATTCAGAAAATATTCTTAAGCTAGGGATATTCCTTACCAAACAAGCCAGACCCCCACTGGCTCTGCCTCTAGCAGCTAGGGACATTGCTGGCAATGAGACTGTTATGTAGCCCTCGAGTTCTATTTTATCAACTGCCCAGGTCTCCTGTAATAGGAGAACCTGGTGTTGCTTAACAAAGGTAAGGAAATCATCTTGGTCTTTATGAGCATGCCAGCCGGAGACATTCCATGAACAAATCAAGAAATGCCTTGCATGCTGGCCAACCGGTCATGCCTGGGGGAGCCCCGTTGAGGCAAAACCTGAGATAGAGGTGATCCCTGGGATAATGGGACCGGGAAAGCTCCCTGATCACTTTCTAGCAAGGCCCAAGCATCCCCATCATTCCCCCGGGCTCTACGGGGCACCTCTTCGGGTCCCCTAAAGGAATCTATCCCAGGGCGCCATGATGAATCTTCCTGAGGGTTTCCCTTCCCACCTTTCCCCTGCTGAGTAAAATTACCTGCCCAAGGGCATGTGATGGCTAATGGGGGGTCCAGAAAAAAGCTCTCACTAGCTTCCAGGACCAACCCACCTATTTCCTCAGAAAGGGCTACAAGCTCTCTCGCAGTCTTGACCACTACCTGCTCCTTGGTAGCCACTACCTGCTCCTTGACCACTACCTGCTCCCTGCCCTATCTGGGCTGTCTGCAAACTAGTTGATTGCATTGTCATGCTTAGCAGCCTCTCGTTTATAGGAGGAGAAGGAGGAAGACTGCCTGACATCCCCTCTAAAGGTATAGGCATCCTCCTTTCTCCCCCAGGAGAGCCTTCTAACCGGTATCCGCCTACTGAGGAAGCCCAAGGGCTATTCCTCTCTACAGACGGGGGTTCCCGAACGCCAATATCAAGGACCTCCCCCACTTGGACCCCCCAAGAAAAGAAAAGGGGGACATGTGTCAGAAGGTGAGCCACAAGGTCTGGGTTGCGAAAATAAATAATCAGGCGCTGGGTTCTCCCCTGAGTTGGTATTAGGCAAAAATGTCCAATATGGTGCCTGGGGACAGAAATGGCTAATCAAAAAGAGAGATGGCACTGGATATCCTTTTTGGTCTTCCATGATGGACAAGTTCCATTTGGCAGCGGCCTAATGAGAAAAAAAAGAGCTCCCTGAACTACCCTCGGGATCTCGTAACTTTGCCCCTTGGGCTCAGAGGGGTGCAAGTTTTTCCCCTCAACAGGGAGCCTACAAAAGGTCCTTTTAGGCACAAGTGTCTCCAATAATGGAATAGCCTCTGTTCCTTCTGAGGTAGAGGAGTTCGGCAATGGGCCACTAGATATCAACTTTCTCCCACTTTTGGGTAGTCCCATGGCATTCCAAGAATCCAATTTAAGGCCTAAATTCCTTATTTCTTGGATGGACTCCTTTACCATCCCCCACTGGGATTCCTGTCTTTTCAACAGAGTAATAATTGCCGATAACTGTACAGCTATTTCCTGAAACAAGCTACTGGAAGCTTTCCCTAACTGGCCCTCCATCCCCTCTTCGGAAAAGCTTTCACTGTTCGAGGCCAGGATCCATGCTCCCTTTGGATCCAACCCCACCGAGGGAGGTGAGGTAATCAAGGACTCAGTCAGAGGCAGGTCTGATAAAAGAGGTAGGGTCTCTTGAGGGGGGGCAGACATAGAAACAGAAGGTAGCTTCCTCCCCCTCCCCCCTTGGGGCATCCCGGGTAGTGGGTAAACAATCCCCCAGCACCCTCTGCCTAGAATAGGTCCTAGGGGCATCCCTACCCTCTCCCGTACACTTTCTGGTCAGCATACCCTGTGAAAAACTCGCAAGTAACCCAAGGAACAAGCAGGAGGATATAAACAAGTCCCCTAATACACACCATTCCCGGCCACCGACAAACTGCAGCAGGGGTGGCCCTCGCCATTCCCTTAGGCACGCTGGCCCAGCACGCGCCTCCGGTGCCACCGGAGTCAGTCAAGACCTTTTAAGACTGCCGCCCGAGTGTCTCCAGCTGCAGCGCAGGCGCACTCCGGGCTCCTCCTGCACAGGTGTTCTTGGGGGTGATAGTCTATGGGCACGTGAGTCACCTGACTTGGTTGGCCGATCCTAAGGCTTCCAGGGCAGAATAATAATCCTAGCAGCATGCACAACGATGCCAGAGTCAGTCAAAATCTTTTAAGGCTGCTGCCTGAGCATCTCCGGCTGCAGCGCAGGCGCACTCCGGGCTCCTCCTGCACAGGTGTTCTTGGAGGTGATAGTCCATGGGCACGTGGGTCACCTGACTTGGTTGGCCGATCCTAAGGCTTCCGGGGCAGAATAATAATCCTAGCAGCGTGCACAATGACGCCAGAGTCAGTCAAAATCTTTTAAGGCTGCTGCCTGAGCATCTCCAGCTGCAGCGCAGGTGCACTCTGGGCTCCTCCCGCACAGGTGTTCTTGGGGGGGGTGTGATAGTCCATGGTCACACTGGTCACCTGCACTTGTTTGGCCGAACCTAAGGCGTCCGGGGCAGAATAATAATCCTAGCAGTGTGCACGACCTTCTTGAGTCTTGACCATGGCTCCCTGGGCAGGTCGAGCTGGAGGATTCCGGGTGGAGACAGGATTGGCCCCTGCAGGAGGGGAGGGATCACTGTAAAGCTTGCCCTTTGGTGCTGGTTCGGAGACTGCAGCTGGTGCAGAATGCAGTGGCCCCCCTCCTGAAGGGGACGGGCCGACGCGAGCACACCACTCCAGTGCTTCGCTCTCTGAACTGTCTGCCGATAGTCTTCTGGGCCCAATCAAGGTCTGTAGCTAGTTTCAACACAATTGACACAGGTTGCAAGGAAGAACACTGAAACAAGACAGAAGTGTAAGCAGAGCACAAGCTAAAGAAGTACCGCAATAGCCATGGGCCGAGCAAGACTCAGGGACAGACTAACAGATGCTCCACCTGGTCTGCTGTCTGTATCTTGTTTAGTGAGATGTTAAGCTTACTGCTAGTTATGTATTTAACTACAAGGGACGGGAGCTAAGCGTAGGTGTATATGTGAATACAGTCACTCACCTGTCCAGGGTGTTCCCTCCACAGCAAACTCCTAAGCAAACTTCCCTGTTTGCTATTCCTGTTCGCTTGTCTCCTGGGTCGCCGGCTCACAAAAACTGAGGCTCCAGAGTCCCCGTGACTATTCCTGTCCTTCCAGATCCTCCAATACCAAATCTCCCATGGACCGTTTACCACCAACTGACCACAGCCTGCCCTTTGCATGTCACCCGATTCCCATCTCAAATGAGATGCCAGCCCTTAATCATCTTAACTTATGAATACAGCCCTTAACATTAACTAACAGTGAACCGCCACCACTAAAAAGCCACCAGCTTCATGCTTGACTGGCCTTCACCCAACCCTTACAAATTGCATTTATTCAAAACTTCAGCTAGCTTGTCTTTTAAAGCAGACAAATATAATTCTACTCCCTTATTAGACAAGTGCATGCCATGCCGCCAGTTTAATTCAGGGCGTGAATGAAAAATATTGTCATGGCTGATGCACCCCCCACCCCCATGGATTCAATCATAATGGCCACCTCCCTATTAACTTTCTTTCTAGCTCTATCTACTTTCCCTGGGTGAACTGTATTATGCCATACAATGAGCTCGAGCATTTGTGAACAAATAAACATCATGCCTGGGAATAACTGCCAGGCTATTGAAATATCAATTTTTACCTTTAAAATTTATTTATTTATTTATTTTTATTTTGTGGCATTTTTATGCCGCCCCCTCATGCCCACGGCATCTTGGGGTGGCTAACAATATGATAAAACAATAAAATACACTAAAACCAACATCACTTTTTAAAATAATTTTTAAAACCCCAACCCTAACCCTACCCTCTAATTCCCCAAATTCCCCACCCCACCAATTTCCCCCATTTACCCCTCCCTCCCCCCATCCCCTCCAAAGGCCTGGGCAAACAGCCAAGTCTTGCATGCCCGCCGAAAGGCGAGCAGACCCGGGGCCAGGCGGGCTTCCTTCGGAAGGGAGTTCCACAACCGTGGCCCAACCACCGAGAATGCCCTCTCCATGGTGGCCCCCCGCCTTACACGGGAGACCTCCAGATAGGTGCCCCCAGTGGATCGGAGGGTCCGTTCTGAGTCATGGAAGGCAAGGCGGTCCCTGAGATAAGAGGGACCGAGACCGTATAGGGCTTTGTATACCAATACTAGCACCTTGAACTTGGCTCGGTACGCTCTAGGCAGCCAGTGCAGAAAACGGAGCACTGGTGTAATGTGCTCACGGTGACCCGTCCCCATAAGGAGACGAGCCGCCGCATTCTGCAACAGCTGCAGCCTCCGAACCAATATCAAGGGAAGCCCCACGTAGAGCGCATTGCAGTAGTCAAGCCTCGAGGTAACAAAGGCATGGATGAGAGTGGCCAGGTCGGGTCTGGAGATGTCTGGACACAGCCTCCACACCAGATACAGCTGGCGGAAGGCGGCTTTAGTCACCGCCTCCACCTGCTGATCCAGGTGGAGGTCTGCATCCAAAATCACCTCCAGACTCCGTACGTGCTGGGCAACCGGAGGGCAGCCCCCCCCTCAAATAGGAGCAGCTGACACCTCCTTTGCCCTCCCCACTACCATCACCTCCGTCTCAACTAAGCACAACTCTGAATCACTGGGGAGGTTATACTCACCCAAGTGAATCACAATTATATCTGGCCATGTTGCACCAACAGTCGAATGGAGCAGGGCCAACAACTGCTCCGATCACATGCCGCATTTCGCCTTCCAAGCAATTTCAGCATCCTCACTCAAACTCAGTTGAGATCCCCAGTGGGACCTGGCTACAAACCTAGCCTCCCAGTGCACGATACTATGCTCGACTATTCAGATAATTTTGCGAGCCCTTCCATGCACTTGACCTGTAAGTGAAGACAACAAGAAACACAATTAACAACAAGAAATTGCACATAATTGCACATAATTTGCATCTGCTGAGGAGGATCCCTACTGTGCCTCTTAAAGATTGGGGACATCCAACACCCCACCCTCTTTATCTCACTCTTGGACATCCTGAATGCAGATGCTGTGCTGGCAGATTCAATATGGAATGAGTGTGACCTATAATTTACCGCCAGGTCCCGTAGGGAATGAAGGGAGTCCTGGAAAACTGCCATAAACTGGTAACAAGTGAGAAGCTCACTATTAGCATGTCTGAAGAAAACTCCAGAGACAGGAGGGTGGATGCTAAGATAGAGCTTAATTGACCTAACCAGGCATGAGTCCGGATTGGTCGTTCAGTAAAGGGTGACAACCTGGCCCTGTCCTCTTTGGTCTGTCGTGGAAAAATGCAATTGTATCAAAAGACCATGCTGACTACAAGAAACATCATTAAGCTGAAGGGTGCAGCTTGACACGTCTCTGCAGGACTCAGGGATTAGCTCACCTATCTAAAAGCCCCAAAGAAGGCAACCTTAAATGTTGCATTAAAGAGAGATGCTTCAAAACATACATGCTGCAATACACCAGAAATTTGCCTTAACAATGGGTGATTTCAGACGTTATGCAGTCCCGAGTCATCACAGTGGATTCCCAGCAGTGGTGAACCAAGAAACCACCCCCATGGTCCAGGAAGGCCCCAAACAGATGTGACGGGAGCGGGACCACGGCAGGGAATTGGGCAACTAGTTCACGGCCCAGGGCAGCGCAACAGACGTGACGCCGATTCCCGGCCATGATCAAAACACCCACAAGGCTCCGGGGAGGGGTGGGACACAGACATGGCCGGTTGAGGACAAAGGAAGCCAGAAGCGACAAAAGGGAATGCCCACACAAGGGAAATGGGAAGGGAGGGGGAAGAGGGAGAAGAGCCACCGAGGTACCGCACACAACAGGCACAGAGACAACGAGGGCACAGGGGAACACACAGCACAAACACATGCCCGGGCGCACACACACCCACACGGGAAAGGAAGGGAAGGGGGGACACAGTGGGACAGACAACACACACAGCACCACGGGCAAAGGGGGGGTGAGGAGGGGGGCACAGGACAGGGAAGAGGGGGGGAAACGGCCATGGGGCAGGGCAGGACACAGACAATGGCAGGCGGAACCCCAACAACAGCACAGTCCACACGGGTGACCCCCCCCCAGCAACACAGGCAGTCCCGGAATGGGGGGAACCCAGAAGGTCGGGAAACAGGCACAGCGGGAGGCCACACGGAACAGGGAGCAGTCCAGGAATGGCCCAGGAGGCATACACGCACTGCAAGCGCTGGCGAGGGTGCCATGGAGGGGAGGCAGGAGAGCTGGGGTCGTGCAGCCGGTCCAATGTCACAAACCCCCCTCCCCCAGAGGAAGCCGGGAGGTGCAGTCCGGGGACCCCAGACACCCGAGGTCACACAGGCACCCAAGGGGGGTGCAGGGGTGCAGGAGAGAGCGCAGGCATCCAAGGATGGTCAGCAGCACCCAGGGGAGCTGGGGGGTGGGTCAAAGAGCTGGACTCAGACACCGGAGATGGCAGCCACAGAGGGGAGCACCGGATGTAGGGGCAGGCAGGGGGGGGCAGAGGGGGCCTGGAGGGGGCCCGGTGCCACAGGCAGTGGAAGCGGTCCCCCAGGATACTGGAAGCACAGCTGCACAGCCAGGACATCAAGGAGGGAACAGGCAGTGGACCATGGAACCAGGACAGAGGTGGGAGCTCACAGTGGGGCTGGCAACCGGAGACTGGAAGGCACGGAGGGACTCACAGCCAGCTGGAGAGAGACATTAAGGGGCCAGGGGCCAGGTGACCCTCCAGGTGAATGAAGTGCTGCCAATGAAGCATGCCCTGGAAGTGCCCCAGTACGGACATGTGGTGGGAGACCAGGTAGTACGCCTCAAATGGATCCTGCATGGAGAGCCCCAACTGCACATCAGAATGGGATGACACACCGGACAGCACCGCCAGCTCCACCACGGTGGGCTCAGATAAGCAGGAGTCAGCAGTGGGGGGCCACAGAAGGTGACCCAGCTCCAACAGCTGGTGATACACCACCCCATGAGAGCTCTGGTACCCACAAACCCCGTGAATGCAGCCAAAGTAGGACACGGCCAGGGCAGGGCCCCCCTCCACCAGGCAGATCGTGTAGGTGGCCAGGCTGCACACAGACAGGGCAGACACGGTCTCCGCCGCGGACCAACCCACATGAGAGCACCTCATCTCCGGAATGTGCCCATCAGGGAAGGGAAGCAGCCCCAGCATCTCAGCATGCAGCCAGCAATCCCGGGCACTCGCCTCATAGCCAAAGGAAAGAAGGCCAGAGCTCAGGCTCGCATAGGCACCTGACAGGCTGTCCAGGCAGCTCAGGAGCAATTTCATGGCCGGGGTATGCCACAGGTCACACAGGGCAATGGTCTTGTGGAAGGTCCACGTATGGGCGGCCCCATGGGGGCCAGGAGCCCAGTGGAAGCACAGCCAGCCATGGTCCCACAAGCCAGGCAGAATGACACCATGAACAGGGGCCCCACAATCCCTGGAGGGGTGGGAGGCAAACCGGGGGAACCCCAAGGCCAAGTGAAAAGGCCACTGCCCACAACAAGGCATGGCAACAGAGCGAGGCGTGGGGTGCGGACCCAGCACAGCTGCAGGACCCGAGCACACAGACAGGACATCTGACACACTAACCAGGCCTTCAAGGACACAATGTTGCCAACACAGAGAGGTTGGAGGTGATTACAGCAGGAATGCAGCTGCAGGCAGCACGTCCGGGCGCACGCTGGTCCGTGCACAAGGCCCTGGGCAGGGACAGCAGGTGCCCCCAATGGGCAGCCCCCCTGCCCTGGCCCGCCCGCCCGCCCTGCAGAAGGAGGCCAGACCTGCTGGGAGGGGGATGCCCAAGGCCGACACAGGTGCCCCCGCCCGGTCACCGGGTCATGACCCGGGGGCAGGGCACCACATGCCCTGGCCTATAACAGGGCCAGCTGCACCCCACCCGGGGCAGCCGGCACCATGGAGTGGGACAGGTTGGGTGCCTGCGGAATGCACCTAGCACTCTGTGCTGAGTGGTACCACTCACATACCGATAAGCTGTGCATCCTGACCGCAGAGGTGCACCTGGGCGCCCACCTGTGGGTTTGCATGGCCTGGTGCGCTGCACGGGCCCCGAGATCCCACCATGGCCTCAGGCACTCCCTGGCCCTGCTCAGGGCTCAGCGGTTGACCAAGACGGACCGGCGGGCCTTGATCTGCAGCCGGAGCAGGGCTGCTGTGCTCTGCGAGGCATCCGGGAAGCTCCAATGGCAGAGGGAGACCATGCAGCATGCCGTCCTGCTCGCAATGCCCATTGCCTGGCAGGTTTGGGTCACAGATCTGGCGCAGGGGTGGTAGTCCCGGGCACTGGTTCAGTGGGACGAGGCCACCTAGAGGGCGCACTTTTGGATGGACAAGCTCACCCTGACACCATGGCTGGAGCAGCAGCACACCCCCATGAGTAACCCCATCCCCCTGGTCCAGCGGGTGGCCATCGGGGTCAGGGCCCTCACAATGCCTGACTCCTGCCAGTCCGTCCCCCAGCACTTTGGTGTCGGGGTGACCACTGTATCCTGTATCCTCCGGGATGCATGCGAGGCTGTGGAGGACGTGCTCCTGGACCAGGCGATCCAGCTAGTGGACCAGGCGGCTGTGATGGTCGACTTCGCAACTGGAGGGTTCCCCAACTGCATGAATGCCTGGATCATGACCATCTCCCCCTTCTATGACCGGATGTACCGCGGGGACTTTGCGGACATGGGGATAATCTGGAACGAGGAGGTGCTCATGCCCCCCTGTATCCTGGGGGACCCGGCCTATCCCCTCACTCGGTGACTGATGAAGGTGTTCCCGGTCGCCAGGACCCCAGTGCAGGCGCTGTACAATTCCTGCCTGTGTGCAAGCAGGACCGTGGTTGAGCGGGCCTTTGGAGCTCTCAAGCAGTGCTGGAGGAACCTTGCTGACCGGCTGGACTACACGATGGAGACCTCGGCCCTGGTGATAGGTGCCTGCTGTGTGCTGCATAACGTGTGCGAGACCAATGGGGCAGCCCTGGAATACTCCGTGCCTCCTCGTCCTCCCAGACCAGTGCCTCTGTACGTAAACGGGAGTACCATTATGCCAAGAGCATCCGTGCCACCCTGGCCAGGCATATCAGCCGGGAAGCCAAGGCGTGAGGGTGCTCAACCCCGACCTCACCACCCTGGGGCCCCTGGCCACTCCCTGGGCGGTCCCCTCTGTGGCCAATGGCCAGCCCCCACCCTGGGATGCATGAATGGACCACAGAAGGCAGAAGTGTTGCCTACCCATTTATTCCCCCACCCAAGTACATGTACCCCCACACCACCACTGCCACACACACCCCACCACACTGGTGTGGTACCCTCAGACCACCATCCACCATCCCCCCCATCCCCTGCATCTCCGGGGCCACCCCCTCGGCCGGCCTGAGGGCGCCACAGAGCTCTGGGAGCTCCCCACCCCCCACTGTCCATGTCCCCAATGGTGTCCTGGGAGGCCTCAGTGTCCTGAGGGGCCAGCGGTGGTGGGAGGGAGGAACCAGGACAGGAGGGAGACCCCCCTGGGTGGCTGTTCCCTCAGGAGGCCTACAGGGACCGGGAAGCAGATGCGCAGCCCCAGCTGGCGTGGGGGTGGTTGGGGAAGCAGTGGGGGCTCTGAGGTGCCCAGCATGGGGGCCTGGGCAGGCAGGGTGGCTGACATCACATATGCACTCATGATGCCAGCGTGTAGGATCAGGGAGGTCCCAATGTCATGGGACCTATCAATTTTAGTAAAATGCTCCCGCACCATCCCCTCGATGGCCAGTTCCAGTCACCCAAATGCCTCTACCTGCCTGCTGTGGTCTTGGCGCTTCTGCCTGGTGCACCTCTGCCTGGAGCCTCCGGTCCCTTGCCACCGCCTGTTGCAGGGAGTGCTCGATGGCCACTTCCATGCAGTCCACGGCCACTATCATCCACTCCCCCTGTTCAGTGGTTGTCCAGACTATGTCCTCTGCCTGGTCCTCCTTCTGGCACCATACCCGTGCCCAGTGCTCCCTCATCCGTTGTGCTGGGGGCACGGGTTGCTGCGGCCCCTCTGACTGCCCTGTAGGGTACAGGGAGGTTGGTGGTTAGGTGCCAATCCTGGCCACCCACTGGCCGGGGGCATGCCTGGGGGGGTCACGCCCCCCCCTGGGTTGGTGGACGCCCCCCCTGCATGACCTGGGTCACCCTGCAGGTCTCCCTGGGTGCTCCCCCTCTTTGCCAGTGTGCCTCACCCAGGCCCTCCTGCGGCTGCCAGGGCCGTTCTCTGCCGGCCTCCTCGCCGGCCTGCCTCTGCCACTGGGGCATGCCATGCCCTGTGGTGGTGGGGGGGGGCAGTTGGCAGAGGGATGTAGATTTGGTAGCGCAGCCCCCCGGGCCCCTGTCTCGTGGTCTGGGGTGTGTGGGGGCCTGCCCCCTGGCCAGGCCTCCCTTCCCCCCTCACCCCTGGTCTGTCCCCCATCCCATCTGCCTGCTTACCCTCGATGTCTGTCTCCAATCCCTCTGAGGCCAGTCCCTCCGTCACCCTCAGCCGACCACTGGCTGAGGGTGACCAGTGTGCCAGCTGCGGAGTCTCCCGGTCTGGACAGGGGGTGGGGACTCTCTGGGCTGCTGTTGGAGGGGGGCCTGCCAGTCCCCAAGGTCATGGGGTGCTCCTACTGGGGGTCTGGGGTCCTGGAGCCGGTGCCTTCTTGGGGGGCAGCGAGGGGAAGGGGTACATTGGCCTGTTACCTGCCCTGGACCACATCGTTCCCCACAAGGCATGGGGCAACTATGGAGCCCTTCATGTGGAGTATGCGGTCCAGGGCATCATAGTAGGGGGTGGTCCAGGCTCCATGGCCGGACCGCCGGTTGTTGTCCCGTATGGCCTTGTATCCCCTCTTGAGTTCCTTGGTCTTCGACCGGCACTGTGCCACGGTCCTGTGATGCCCCGCCACCTCCATTTCCCGCACGATCTCTTGGAACACATACTCATTGCGTTAATTGAGCGTGAGCTCCAGTTGATGCTCCAGGGTCCCCCAGATGCGGATGAAGTCCTGGGTCTCCCTGTGCCCCCATTGCCCCCCTCTATGGTAGGGCTTTCTCCTCTGTGGACCCTCCAGCACCTCCTCCTCCTCCTCCTCCCCTCCCCCTCCTCCTCCTCTGCCTCATGTGCTCCCTTCTCCTCCAGGAACTCGGGCTCCTGGGCCCGCTTCTGTGTCTGTGGGATGGGGGTGGTTGGTTGCTGTTCTGCCCCTGTCCTGCGGCCCGCTCCCTTCCCTACCCCCCTCCTGCTGCCCGGTCAGCCAGCCGCCCCCCATGGTGCCCCTGTGCTGCCATGTCCGTTCCCCTTTGGTCCCCTTACCCATTTCTGGGGTGGCTCCTCCCCCAGCCCAGTCATTGCCCCCGGGTCAGCCTGTCCCGGCTGCTCCTGCTGATGCTGATGCTGATGCTGTCGCTGGCCCTCCACCCCCTCCATGTACAGCATGACCACCTCCTCCACCTGCACCTCCTCCTCCTGCCTTGCTATTTCTCCCAGGCCTGTCTCTCAGCACATGTCTGCCCCAGTTTGGTTGGTTCGCCACTGGACACTGGTAGAACTGAAGAGGTTCCTGAATGCTCTGTGGGAATTACCCTCTGATCTTGACGACCGGATGCTCGATGACCTTGTTGCTATTTGGAACATCTTGCTGACTAAGGCCACTGACTGGACAGCTCCTAGGCATCCGCGCCCTAGGCATCGACACCACAGGCTTCCTTGGTATACTGAGGATCTGTGGTTGCTGAAGCAAGAAGGGCAACAAAAATGATCAAGGACATGGAAGGGCTCCCGTATGAGGAGAGGCTTGGTAGGTTGCGGCTCTTCACCTTGGTGAAGAGATGATTGAGAGGAGATATGATAGAGGTCTATAAAATCATGAGTGGGGTGGAACTAATAAACAAGGAGCAGTTATTTACCCTCTCAGCTAGTACTAGAACTAGGGGACACTCCATGAAACTCATGGGTGGCAAGTTTAAAACAAATAAAAGAAAATATTTTTTCACTCAGAATATAATTGGATTGTGGAATCTACTGCCAGAGGCTGTGGTAAGGGCCAGTACTATAGTTGAGTTTAAAAGAGGTTTGGACAAGTTTCTGGAAGATAGATCCATTAGTAGTTATTAGCCAGACAGGATCAGGGAACATGACGGGAGCTTGGGGGAAAACATCAGGGAATGGATCCCCCATTGTGACTTGTTGGGTGCTTCTCCCAAGCCACCATGGTTGGCCACTGTCAGAGACAAGATGCTGGGCTAGATGGACCATTGGTCTGACCCAGTATGGCACTTCTTATGTTCTTATGTTAAGGGTGGTAGTTAGTGACCATGACGCTGTTCTCATGCTGAAGCCGACAGATTGCGACAGAGCCAGTTTGCGAGCCTATGCCACGGCTGTGCAGGCAGCAAAGAAGGAGTTCTTTGCTGCCCTCATAGCATCAGCAAAGTCTCATCCAGCGGAGCTTTTCCAGGTGGTGAGGGGGCTGGTTGGTCCAGCCTCCCTTTGCCTGAGACTGGAATCCTCCAGTGCCAGCTGTGACACGTTTATTATGTCATTGATAAAATCACTCACATTCACCACGACTTCGACACTGCACTTATTAAAATAGGAGAACCAGAGGTTATGGAAGCCTCTCCTTGTCTGACTTTGTGAGATCAATTTCAGTGGGTCTTGCCTGCTGATGCGGAGGATGTTCTTGGGATAGAGCCACCTCTTGTGAACTGGACCCGTGCCCATTCTGGCTGGTTAAAACCAGTCAGAAGACACTGGGGCCATTGCTGGAGGGGGTGGTCAGTGCCTTCCATCTGGAGGGTAGGGTGCTGAGCTGCCTTAAAGAGGCATTGGCGTGGCCCCTGCTCAAAAAAACGTCTCTGGAGATTGACTCCCTCACCAGTTATTGGCCTGTCTCTAACCTTCCCTTTTTAGGGAAGGTTATTGAATGGGTAGTGGCTTGGCAGTTGCAGGAACATCTGGACCGACTCAGTTTTCTAGATCCCTCGCAGTCCAGCTTTCATCCAGGCTATGGCACTGAGCCTGTACTGGTGGCTTTGGTTGACAACCTTCGCCGTGAATTATATCAGGGTCGCTCAACCCTGTTGATTCTATTAGATCTATCAGCTGCTTTTGATACTGTTGACCATGAGATGCTGGTGACCCACCTGCGGGGCCATGCCAGGGTGGGCGGGACTGTTCTTGAATGGTTTCACTCATTCCTGGATGGAAGAACTAGGCGAGTGGTGCTCAGGGACCATTTTTCATCTCCCCTGGACCTTGCATATGGACTTCCACAGGGTTCCATTCCATCCCTTCTCCTGTTCAAAGTGTATATGAGCCACTGGGTGATGTTGTAAGGAACTCTGGAGTTCGTTGTCATCAATATACTGATGATACTGAACTCTATCTCGCTTTTTCATCTGACCCAGACCCTGCAGTCTTGGTGCTTGCACGATGTCTGACGGCTGTGGGGGACTGAATGAGGGTGAGTCGACTGAAGCTGAATCCCAACAAGACGGAGGTGATGCTAGTGGGGAAGGCAATGGATGTGATGTCCTCTGTCATTGACGGAGTTCACAGCCCATTGGTTCCCCAGGTTCAGAGTCTGGGAGTGCTCCTTGATGCGCATCTTCATCTAGATGCCCAGGTTGGAGCTGTGGCGAGGAGTGAGTTCCACCAATTACACCTGGTGTGACGGCTTTGGCCGTACGTCTCAGACTTCAACCTGGCCACTATCATCCACACTTTCATCACCTGAGGACTGGACTATTGTAATGCACTCGACGTGGGGCTGCCTATGGTGACGGTTCAGAGGCTGCAGCTGGTGCAGAATGCAGCAACCAGTCTCCTTACAGGAACGAGTTGTAGGTAACATATTATACCAGTGCTCCTTTCTCTGCACTAGCTGCCTATAGTTTTCCAGGTCCGATTCAAGGTTCTGGTTCTTACCTATAAAGCCCTGTACAGCTTGGGCCCCATATATCTGTGGGATCGCTTCACTCCCCATGTTCTGGATCCCTGTGGTCAACCGGGAACACCCTTCTTGAAGTCCCCCAGGTATCCCGGGGGTGACTATGGAGAGGGTGTTCTTGGTGGCCGTGCTGAGGCTGTGGAACTCCCTCCTGGCAGAGGCCTGGGTGGCCCCGGACCTCTCCTCTTTTCAATGTCAATGCAAGACCTGGCTTTTCCACCAGGCCTTTGGCAAGGGAGATGGATGAAGGTGGGTTTTTATTTTTATGGTAGGTGGTAAGAGTGGGGTATTAATTTCCTCCCTCTTTTTCTGGGGGGACGTTTTCTCCCTTTTTTCTCCCCTTTTTCCTTCCCTTTTTAGATGTTTTATGTTTGTGTATTTTTATATGTGTATTTGTATATGGGGCATGATATAAAATGTTTTCATAAATAAATCTAATTGGGCCCAAAATGCCTGAAATTCCCTAAAAGTCCTTTCAGAGGTGACCCTGGTCTGCTCTGTTAAAGACCCTTGCACTGTGCTAAACAGATCTATAATCCAAGGTTCCAGATGTCGCTCAGCACGCTCTACAGTTACTCCCTGGTCCAAGGTTCCAGCTAGTGAAACCGCTCTATCTGGAACTGAGAAAGTGCATCAACTATACTGTTGTTAATGCCAGGCTCATATCTCGCTGTAAACAAGATGTTATAGCACAATCATTGGAGCACGAATAAACGTACTGGTTCCATTACCCTCAGTGACTTAGACAATAAGGAATCAATGACATGGACAACACATCTGTTATCGCGCCAAAAACAGACCATCCTATCAAAAAGTCCCCCACCCACAGGTGAACAGCCAAAACAATCAGAAAAAAATCTAAATAAATCAGGTGGTCCTTAAGAAGGTTCTGGATTGCCTAATCAGATTTCAATGGTGTTGCTCACCACTTTTCTCTGAAACCAAGACTGAACACAGCCCCACCTGATGCATCAGAGTGGACTTGGAGCTCAGCCTCCAGTAACAGCTCAAACCACCAGAAACTGGCCCCGTTAGAATGCAAGATTCAGACTACCTACAAGAGACTGGAGTTGCTTCACGGTCACCTTTTCTTCCTTCAAGAATTCCATTACTGCGTTGCCAATAGCTAGCAGATTATCCCTGGGAAGGTGGGACAAAGACTGCTCTGTGTCTAGTTTGGTCAGTTTGGTCATAGGGCCCTTGGTTTTCTCACAAGCAAGCGACACCCCTAACTCAGCTGCCACCTCTTGGAAAACCTATAACAGCATTGCACACTCCTGAGTGCCCACCCTTCCTGCAATCAGGAAATCACCCAGATACTGTGTGATGCACTGAAATCCCGCCCTCTGGCGGACCACCCACTCCAATATCATGCTGAATTTCTAAAAAGCAGAACAAGTTATAGAGCAGCCCATAGGCCTATCATAAAAGTATTTTCCCTGAAACTTAAAACCCAAGAACCAAAAAGCATTTGGGTGAACACTAGGCAACAGCTGGAAGGCGGACTAGAATCACACTTCGTCAATGCCACGCCAACCCCACAGCCGTGCACCATTTCGATTGCTGACTCAAATGATGCATAGCATACAGCCGGAATCGCATCATTCACCAAAATGCTCTTTGGAAACAACAAATGGTTAATAATGCAAAACTCCCCAGGTGCCTTCATGGGTACCATGTCCTGTGGGGAGACATGCAACTCCTCCATGTGAGAGACCACAAATGGGCCTGCTATATAACCTTCTTTCGATTCCTTAGGGAGCTTGGCACTAACTACCTCAATTCCTACTACAGACTTAAGGCTACTCATAAATTTCCTTGGTTTGGCCCCCTGAGCAGGTATTTTGAAACCCTCTCTAAACCCCTGAAGCACATAACGCACAAGGTCCCAGTCAGGGCAATCCCACAACGCCTTCTCTAGAGAATCACTGCACACTGGGTTTGGGGAACTATGTGCCCCCTGGGCGTGTGCCACCATATTTTATCCCCCCCCCCCCTTTGCTTTCCTTTACTCCCAGATCCCTTGTTTTTAGTACAGGCCATGGCAGGTTGACCCCTTGTGCACTGTGTGCAGGCATGACAAAAACGACAGGGGGAAAGAAAACACTTGCCCTTATTGTTAAACCCGTAACAAGGCCCTTCCCCTGTGTTAGCCTTTTTCCTTCAGTCCTATGGGGCTTGTTAACTGGGGCAACCCCACCCTTCATCAATGCATGCCTGCTATCAAATCTTGGCATGCTGGATGCATTGTTCATACTTTTGAACCATGTATGTCCCATGCAAACCCAGGTAGATGGAGGCCCATTTCCAGACAGTTTCATCATAACAGAGCCATGCCCCAGGATTTCCCATGTCATAAATCTGCCTTATGATGTCCTGGTACTTTAAAAGCTCCAAAGCCCCCCCAGGGTAAGCTTACAACATGACCCCATCCCCCCCCCTCCCCCCACACTGAGTAGGCAGCAGTCCAATTAGTTCAATTCCTATCTGCCTTGAGATGTTTACATTTTTACTTTTCCTTCCCATCCTCTCTTAAGTTGGGATCAGGAATAGAATCACTGAATAAAAGGATGAATATATCCACATATTTATCCTTCCATATTTGCTCCCTAGTTCACTACAGCATATGCACCCCCATGGGGGCAGAAACTTCAGCGTATCCACCCACCAGGGGATCAGGCTTTTGGTCTTTTTCCCACACAGTGACAACTAGGGAAGGAGCCTCCCAAACCTGGGTAATTCCGCTGCCCTGGGGGGCAACTGTCCCCCAGTGCATGCACACTCCTCCCCATGCTGGCAGCACCATCTGGCCTGGAGGGGTCTGGCCAGACCCTTGCACTCCAAAGTTCCCAGACCCTGAAAAACCTTGACTTTGTAGGGGCTGCACCCCAGTGTTCCCAGACACTGGAAAATGCTGACCTTGTTAGGACAGCACCCCATCACCGTGCCCAGACCACGACATCCATGTTCCTCTTCAACACAACCTTTAAAACCCAACTGGCACCGACGGGGGACAAATCACAACCCCATTCTGCCATGCCTGGACGCTACCCATTATGAAGCCCCCACCCCATTCCCCCCAGCTCACTGGACTTAGTAGACAGGGGTTGTACTCCCACAGTAGGCTGTGGTTGGCACAGTAGGCTGAACTTAGTAGGCTGGGGTTGGCACAGGCTGCTGAGGCCTGGGCTGCATTTCCACTGGTGCTGGGCTTGTTGCGGGCTTCTGAGGCCTAGCTGCCAGGCTCCTAACTGTATTCTCCAGCACCTCCATTTTTTGCATGAAGTCCTCCACTCAGTCATCCTGCGAGGTAGTCTGGTCCACATCTGTCCATCCAGGGGTGCAGGTTCATCGCTATAATGAGCATAAGGTGAATGCCGCTGTGCCCCTAGCCAAAGGGGGCCTGAAGATGCCTCTTGCACCCCCTCAGCCATCATGGGGTCTTGGCTTACTTCAGCCTACACTCCTACAGGGGGCAATGCCTACGGCATCTTGGGGCGACGTACAATAACAGATCCTATGCATACGAGGGACCAGGTAGGGACTAATTCGGAGCCATCTGCCTCACCAAGGCCTCACATCCTGCCATGCACTCCAGCAGAGACAGCAGTATGGGCCTCACCACCAGATTGTACATAGGGATGGGGTGCTGCTGGCCCCCTTTCTTAACTTTATCCTTTTAGCAGGGGCTTTCCTCCTCTTCGATCCCTTAGGCATCCTGCCTTAACAAATCCCAAACCTTAAAGGAGGGGGAAGGGGTATGCAACCACCTCCTACTAGTACTTTCACCTAATGAAAGAGGGGGGTGGGAGTGTAAGTAGGCACCAGCTTCTCTCACCGCACGGACCATCCATCACGAGCACAGAATGCACAGCCCACTCCTTTCTTGCCATGTCCACTTCTCCCCACTCCGGTACTCCGGTGTCCAACAAGATGCTCCTCCCCCCCCCCCCCCCCCCCCCCCCCCNCACATTCAACAGGAGCTGCCTAACAGCTGCCTAACAGCAGCTCCTAACTGCTTGTAGCCTGAGTGCTCACTGAGCGGTCTCCAGGCTCCTTCTAACGGCGCAACCATGCAAGTCTCATGAGACTTCATTCTCACCTAATGCAAGCGTTGCCAGGGCAACCCCAGCTGCTGCCATTTGCCTGCACAGGAGTTCCTTGCAGTGGTGGAGGGTCATTAGTGCAACCTCTTCCCAGCAGCCCATATCCTCTTCCTCCCTAGTTGGGGGGAGGGTAGGGTAGGAAATGTTTACAATACATATGTCCAAATTCATCTCCTGCAGGCTTATACAGCACCATCCTTATGAAGACCCCCCCTCTTTATTCACCAGCATCTTCCCTAGAGCTTGTAAAAGAACGCCTCACACTTCCAAGGCAGCAACCACTTCTTGCATTAAGCAGCTCATCTCCCCTTGTGCTTATACACTTTCACTGGGCATTCTCCCTTATATAGCTGGATGGCTCACACACTTATTAGGTTAATCAGCCCACAGGTGCAGTTCTTTATTGGGTTCAGTGACAGGCTGCTAACTGTATAAGGGAGGTCATTCCACACAGTCGGTCATAAGCATTAGTGTGTTCACACATTTCAGGTCAATATCTGTTCTACTCTATTGTGGAACCTTGCTTTTGCCATTATTAAGTTACCACACATGCAAGACATAGGCTGTTTTTAAATGGGATACACCCACACAGGTCCATCCATCCCCCACATAACCAAGCACCCATCTGAAGGCAGTGTGGGTGGGCACATGCTCCCATGCCCATGTACCCATGTACGTACTTAAACCATGCATGGTTAGGGGCACGCACCCATCGCACACCGTTCCCAGCCTGTTTGATTCCCCTCTCCCCCACTCAGCGGAAGTACAAGGGTGCTCCACACAGATGGATCCACCCCCCACCCCCCAACCATGCCCGTTTAAAAATGGCCAAAGTATGGTTTCTGTTTCTGTTGCCGCCTTTGGCCTAAAATATGTAGGAGCTAAGGTCCCTTTCCTGTATTGGTAAGTACTGAATTATAGAGCTAGAAGGGTCAGAAGGGCAGGCCTTGTCCACATCTCTGAGGGAGGTCCCTGGCAGGACTGGGAAGACCTCTGCCACTGTGAGCACTGTCCAATCCTCCAGCACCGTAAGCCTTGCAGCACTGACAAGATCTCTGGCATCAATCTCACCTGAACAGCTCTGTAGTCCATCTGTCAAGAGTGAGCCTAGCACTTACCATCCTTTCTGTCCCAGAAAGTTGACTTCCGATCCCGGAAAGTCAACTTCAGTTCTTGTCCTCATTTTTCAACTTCCAAATCCGTTTTTTGTTTTCTTTTCTTTTCTGATTTTTTTGGTTTTCCATCCTGAGATACAAATTGGTAATCAGAACATTGAAAAAGTCGTACTGGAAATCACTGATTTTTCAGGTGTCCAGGTACCCAGTTAGCACCCAGGTAGCCTGTTGAATACTCAGTGTGGTACTTGAAAATCTGGGTATTCCCTGCAGGTACTAAATTAAGTACCCATTTCAGTTTTGGTGAGCCTATGCATTTTAAATAACTTGACTTCATTTGGTGTATCTTCTTTCCAAATTGCCTTTTTGTTGAAAGCTACATTAGTTGCATGTAGGATAATTTTGTTTAATTGGAAAAATAGATATACTCCTAGAATTGCACATTGGTACAATGAACTAGAATATTTAGCTTCAATGAACTAGCATATTTAGCTTCAGTGGAAGGACTTGTGTTTCTTAAGCGAGATAATTTGAATACATTCAATGAAATTTGGAAGGAATATTTAGAATATTTTGGAAGACTCATTTACAAGTAGTCTCTTTTTTTTCTTTTCTCTTTCCCCACCCCCTCTATATTGCTTGCTGGCTGTTATGTAGTATAATAAAATAAATGTTCTTTTTAAAAAAAAAAAAAAAGATCAATTTTAGCTCCGGTTTCGAGCAGTAAAATATACTCCATATCAAAGCATCTTCCCATACCTTTGCTGTACTGTGCCTACTACAATGATCATTAAGGAAATTCCCTTTCAGTCTCTGGTTCCAAGCATGACTGTCACCTTTCATTAGTAGCTCAAGTTCCCCACTGGCCAGTAGTCCTATAATTTCCTTTATCCTCCTTTTATTTCTAACATATTTCTAGGATGCATTCCTATTAGTTCTAACATGGCTTGCTAGTTAGAATTCAGTTTGTGCCTTTGCCTTTCTGATTTAGTTCCTACACATACTTGCTTTAAACACATCCTAACTGAGATTACCTTCCTTCCATTCTGTGCATATTTCCCTTTTGATCTTCAGATTGCTAAAAAGCTCCTTTTGTACTCACAGTTCATCCATTCTTTCCTTTGCATTGGAATAGTTGCAGGTGTGCTTCTGATTATTGCCCTTTTTGAACTTGCCAGGCCTCTGTACTCCTTCTTTATCATTTTTCTGTCCATAGGAAATTTGTTGAAATTTACTTTTTTGAAGTCCCCCCCATCCTCCTTCTGCTGCTCTCATTTCTTCCTTTTCTTAGAACAATGAACTCTAGCATTTCATGATCACTTTCTTTCAATTTGCTTACCTGTACTTTTTCTCAATCAATACTTAACTATTGGTCATAATCAAATCTGAAATTGCTGCTTCCTTAGTTGTTCCCTTAGCTTCTGAAACAGAAATTTGACCCATACACATCTCAAGAACTTGCTGGACAATCCTGTGTTTTGTTATCCTGTTTTATTTAGATACCAATAGGTATCTGGGTAGTCAGAGTCCCCAGTTATCACAATTTCATGCATTTTTGTGTTCTTGCTGTATGCTTAAAAATGGCCTACCCTCCCTCCCTTCCTAATTTGTGGTCTGTCATAGGCCAGCACCTTGACATCACCTCTATTTACTGCCCCCCCCTTTTTAAAAAAAAATTTAAATCTTTCCCAAGGCTTTTAGCAGATCTTCCTCTCCTGTCCTCCTGGGCCTCATGCACACTTTTTTGACATACAATAGAATGTCCTTCCCTTTTTTTCTGGGCTGTCCTTTCTGAACAGGCTATACTCATCCACACTGATATTCATTCTAGGCATGAGATTTACCCCACCAGATCCCTGTAATGCTAATTAGATGACTATTTTCTTCACATACTGAGGCATTCATCCAGCTTTCCCCCATGCTATTTGAACCCCCATACTTTTGTCAATATAGGCACTGGCAATTACTGGTAGCAAGACTGTCATGCTTTTCCTAGGGCCCAATTGTTAATTAGCACATTCCCAGTTTTAACCCATTGTACATGTCACCACCCTCTACACTTATGTACGGACTTTTGTCCCCCGCCCTCCTTCTAATTTACTTTCCATGCATACGTAACCTCCTTAAAGAAAATCATTCAATATAATGATTCACATATATGAATTTAAGCATATAAATGCTTTCAGGGTTTAAAAGCTATGCTTTGTCCTCTTATGTGCCTGCTACTTCATCCTACTTTACTCCAGGTCCCTTTTCAATATCTTAAACACTGGATAGTCAATTAAATCCATTATGTTAAGAGTTAAGGCCCTGGCCTGTAAAGTCTTACTCAGAGGATGAACTGCAGTTGGTAAGGGACATAGAGTTCGAGGCAATCCCTCATCTTTACAGGACTCAGGTTATATAGAGCTTTATAAACCAACAGCAATACCTTAAGTCAGATGTATTGGTTTATGGACAGCCAGTGCAGAATTTGTACGGTGGATGTAACATGTTCTCAGGGGCCTGCATTAATTTTACAACATTGTAATTCTATGAACTTCTTCAGTGGTGTACTTCTCATTTACATTAGTATACGTGAGAAGAGAATCAGACTAAATGTATTGGGAAGTTTGTGCCCTTAATTCGATTTTCTTTTTTTAAAAAAGAAAGAAATATCTATCAGTCCACTCTTTAATAGGGGCGTGCACTTTGTTTTCGTTATATTGATAATGATAACATTATTTATTTTCATTATTGTTATTGCAATAATGATAACAAAGATAAATAATAACAAAATTAATAACAACAATGAAAGTCGTTATTGATTTCATTATTTCCTGGCAGGTGTTTCTTGGAGGTAAATGTGGAAAGGAGAGGAGGGAACAGACATCTCGGAGTCAGAAATAATGTTGAACTCCTGAGCTGGGCCTGTGATGGGAAGGGAAGGACATGATGGATGTAATCGCTGGCCAATGAGCAGCACAAGCAGGTCCCAGGCGGTTGAATGGCATCCTGTGATTGCTCAATGCCTCCTGCCTCCGAGAGCCAATCATGGCGGCTTTGGGGAGGGCACTGAAACCCTTTATGTTGCACAGTCAGGCTGTTTGACTCTTGTTCTGTGTTATCTCTTGCTGTGTCAAGTTGCTTTTACAGAACTCTGGTGCTGCTTGCACTAAAAGCCTTCCCCAGCCCTCTGTGTTATACCTTACCTTTCCTTATACCCTTTATTTTACCTTTCCCCTTCCCCTGTCTGTCTCCCCCTGTAGATAGATAGATAGATAGATAGATAGATAGATAGATAGATAGATAGATAGATAGAATTTTATTGATACAGATACTTAGATAGGAATATATCACACTTATATAGGTTATTAGGTGTAGGTTAGACATAAATATTAGTAATTTTTCATATTGTCGTTGTGCACTTATTACTACTGCATTATAATGAGAAAGGGAGGAAGGAGTTCAACTGCTGAGAAGTCTGGGGCAGGTGTCTACTGACATTTTTGCCACTAGTGGCAGTCCACAATGGAAATGATACCAAAAACAAAATTTTCATTGTTTCTCAAAATCAATACTAATAACAACACCGATAACATAAATGACATTTTGTTAATAACAATAACAAAAATGACAGTTTTTAATAACAAAAAATGGAAATGAAAATGAAAAATTACATGGGTCCTTGGTGCACACCCCTAATCTTTAATCATAACTCTAAATGG
Source organism: Sphenodon punctatus (assembly GCA_003113815.1). Classification (NCBI taxonomy): domain Eukaryota; kingdom Metazoa; phylum Chordata; class Lepidosauria; order Sphenodontia; family Sphenodontidae; genus Sphenodon; species Sphenodon punctatus. The sequence continues at coordinate 2,896,166 of QEPC01002769.1, forward strand.
GGCTCATTTCCTTATGTTTCATCACAGCCTCTGAGGTCACCCAAGGGCATCCTCTTGTGAGTACCAACAACTGTTTGTGGGGTTCGTATAATGAGGGAATGCAGAGAGGCATTCTCTGTGGCTGCTCCACAATTATGGAATTTTCTCCTCTTAGAGAGCCACCTAAGCCCAAGTCTGTTTGCCTTTTCAGAAGAGATGTAAGATCTTTTTGTTTGGCCAAACGTTTGGCAGGCTGAGATAGGGTTGAGTGGGATGAGGTGCAGGGATTAGGAAGAGGGTTGGAGGGTGGGGTTTAAGGTTTCTTTTTAATTTTTGTATATGTTTTATATATGTTTTATGTGTGGCATGTTTATATATGTTTTATACATTTCTGTAAGCCCCCCTGAGCTTCTGAGGGAAGGACAGGATAAAAGTTGATTAAATAAATAAAATAATAATAAATAAATTCCAATGGAGCACTTTGATAGTTAGGGCCTATATATTTAACCCTGCACATCTGAGAGAAACACTGGAGAAAGGACACAAATAATAAGTGTCTGTCTTAGATTTTTCCTTTATTTCCTACCCCTGCAAATAAAAAAAGAGCTATGGAGTTTCAGCAGTTAGCTAAGGGAACTGGCTTTGTAAAGAGAGAGAGAAAGAAAAGGAATATCTAATGGGATATACTGTTAAAGAAGTAGGGCACAATACTGACTCTGTAGAGCACAATAGCCATGTTAAAAACCCCGCAGACGCACAAGTAGAGTTACATGCGTTTGCCCCTCTCCCTCCCCCCCCCATCTCATGTGCAAGCGGTCTTACTTGCCGCCACGAGACAAAAGTCCAGTCATAGATAAATATTATGTTAGCAGTGTCTAGTGCTTAGGTTCAGGCTTCCTTACTTCCCTTACAGTCATTCTACACCACCAAGCAGCTTGAGGCACTCCCCAGCCTTGGGGCTTCAAGCTCCTCTTTGTAATGATTTCTACACAGCTTCCTGTGAGCATGCATGTAACGAAAAGTCCCACCTGGTTACTCCCACAGTATTGAAACCTAGGTGAACCTTTTCCTCTGAAGCTGGCTCTTCTTTTTCCTGGTCTGTCTGGGCTCAACTCACTTAGCCCTCAAGCAGCCTGCTCTAGTTCTTGGAGCTGGGAGAAACCAAACACTAGGGATGTGCGAACAGAACCAAGTTTGGAAATGTGGTTCAGTTCGGTTCGAAAATTGAGTTCGGTTCGAACATTCGGTTCGGTTGAATTCCAAACTTCCAAACCGAGTTCGTACATTCAAAACCGGGGTTTTTGGCCTTCCGAACTGGTTCAGATTCAACCAAGCAGTTCAATCGAATTTGAGTTCGGTTTGAAAGTTCGGTTCGATCGACCAAACTATTCGAGTTCGGTCCGAACTCCAAACTTCCGAACCGCGTTCGCACATCCCTACCAAACACAGGTAATCTCCCTTCAGCAGTCTCCTAGCAAACTGGGCTTGTAATCCTTTTGTAGCAATTAGACTATCCACAGCTGAGTCCCATCATCCTTTCTTTAGTCTATGTTTCCCACTTTCTTAAAGGGCCCACCCACAGCCCTTTTACCCATGTCCTTATTACAGAGCTGAACAGACAGGCTGGCATCCTGGAGCATACGAACAGGTAGGTAGATAAAAGGACCGGTTTCAGAATAAATTAGCAGGACAGAGGAGATTCAAGGACACAGGGCAGAGCACATTGAGTGCACAAAACACAGCTTAAGACAGAACAGGGCAGGTTCAGGGGACAACCAAAATAGAGTCAAGAAAGAGAGCTGGGCTAGAAGCCAACATGAAATAGAACTAGTTCCAGAAAGGACCAGGAAGAGATGAACAGATCTACCAAGCCTCCGTTTGCTTCAGAACAGTCTTATATATAGGGGGTGGATTCTGTTCTCTACGGCTGTGTTGGCCCAACTGCTGAGGGTCAAAATAATCCCCCTCTAACTCCTGATAAATCAGCCCCCCCTCTGATGTGCCCCAACTAGTGGAGGGGAGGTCCTATGTGGCCGGGGGTGTCGGTGCTGCTGGGCTTGAGGCACGGGCTCGCAGCAAGGCCTCACAAGCCGCTAGGCGCTCCATCAATTCCCCCCTGGTTGGGGCCCCATCACCTTCCTCCATTGCCTCCCTTTCAGGGTTGCCCCTGCTCCGTGGTTGGCTCCCCGCTAGTTGTGGACGCTTTTTCACCACCGCCTTCTTTTTTATGTGGCCCATTTTCCCTCCACTCAGCTCCTTCTATCAGGCCTTTTCCCGCCGCGTGGCACAGCTCAGCAGCAAGGATTGCTTGCTGCTGACTTCCCTGTGTCGCACGCTGAATACAGCTTCTTTGCTTGAACGGCTCCACCCTCCCTACAAAGGGTGGGTCCGTTAATTCTCCTCTGTGCGGCTCCTCGGCGCACGCGCACCCTCTTGGTTGCCATAGCAACCCCTTTGCCGGCACGGGTGCTCTACCGTGCTCTGCCGGCCTCCCCCCAAGCTCCCACCTGGATCTCTGACAGGGGCTCGACAATTACCCCGTTGCCACCATTACGGCAGCGAAGGGGACTTTGCTTCAGAACAGCCTTATATATAGGCTGACAGCCAACCAAGAAGCTAGGTGTGTGGAACAAGAGAGGGCCTATCAGGAGGCTTGTGGGTGTGGCCAATCAGTCCAAGGAATGCCTGCACAGTTCAGCCAGGGCCCAAGTCAAGGAATGGCAATGGTAGCCAAGGTGTGGGTCCTGAAAATATCAATGCAGGAAGCTTTCAGCCACTGAAAAATTCACAAGAGAATAAAAATCTAAGAATTTCAAAGTCAAGGACATTTATATAGATTTCTATGGGGTTCAGCTGTGGGTTTTGTTTTTTGTGCTACCCTTCTTCCAACAATACTCAGTAGTCTGGTTTTCTTCCTACTGCAAACTGTTTTGCTGCCATAAGCTTACAGAGACAAACTACTGAATATTTAGAATTATGCAGTTAGGATGCAATCATCATTCATTCAGCCTTGCAAGGGGTTGTGTGTGCATAAGTCATGTGCCTCGGTGCTGCTCTAAACTAAGCTGTGCGCTAAATCATCATTCACTGCAAGAGGCATTGTTGTACGGCATACGCATGGTGAGCAAGCTGCTTCCTGTAATATGTGGGAGCATGGAGCACCCCTACTACCACTTGAGGCATACTTATGAGTGACCATACCACACTTCATTAGTGACCTCATGGGGGCGCTATGTTGGCTGCTGAGGGGGTGACACAATATGCCAAGTGAGAGGAGGTAACAGGTGATGATACCTCTCTCTGTGAATAAAGAAAGATATGGCACCCACTTTAGTCTTTTAGCACACCACTTCAGCATGCAGTTATACAAGCAGGTCCTTGCATAACTGAATGAATGAGGATTGTACTCTCAGAAAGCAGATCAAGTTATTGCCTCTAAAGCATTCAAAACTGTGGGCATAGTGATACTTTTCAGTAAATGAAGATATATGTTTCCTGTTCTGTTTTGCTTATATGGATGTGCATTGTATTATTCACATGCACATAACTGCACATAAACTGATAGCTTCTTGCCCGTGCACTTCGATGAAGTACTAAGTCAGTATACTCTTGTTAGATGTTTGTCTACAATGAATTTGTAGGAGAGACCTCATCAGAGGCCAGCATTTTCTAACTGGTAAAAACTGTTTACTTCTCTCTACCTTCCTTTTAAATAATTAAACATATATCATTAATTTCAAATGCAAAAGGATTGTTTTCCATGATCATGGTACCATCAGGGTTAATTATAATCCTCATGGATTTGTTGATGTTACTTAAGAAAAATCAAGTAACTGAGAAACATTGGCTTGAGCCTTTCTGCCATCTATCTTTAATCTCATTACTAAAGTTAAGGATGCAGTTTTAACTTCTTGAGCCTTGGCATTCATCTCCTTGATGGTCGTGTAAGAGATGCTCTAGATTCTGCAGCACATGTACCTAGTGTAACGACCACAAAGATATTTATAGCTGCTGCTGAGGTCCTAAAGACATGAAAGTGTCTGGTCCCAGCAGGCTGGCTTTGAAAGCACTGAAAGAAAGAGCTGAAAAAGTTCGGAAGTTCTCCACTGAAGTCAAAACCTAAAAGTTCATTTACCACCTAAGGTTTCTACAAAGCCTTTCACTCAGTGCAGAAAATTTCAAACTTAGGTTTCAGTGTTTCAATAATCATAACACAATAGGGACCTTTATTATGTTTGTTTATTTCTGAACAAATCCGGGCATACCATTTTATATAAATGAAAAACGATGGAAAACTTTTCCTTTTCAAAAATTCAACCTAGGTATAAATATACAATTACCACACAAAAGGAAACTACATTAAAATGTTGTTAATTAAAAGGGTGGGTGAATGTCAGTGTTAATATGTAGGTACGTACAAAGAATCCTATTTTGCCCATGTAACTAGGCTTCTTAAAGAGCCCATGTTTTTCTGTATTAAATGTATGGTAATTGAAAGCTAGATAATCAAAAACACCTTGTAAGCTTGGCAGCAGTATAGCACTGCCTGTTTAAAATAAAATGCCTGTACGGAAAGTTGAGTTTTGTTTTGTTATTTTTTTTCCTCTAGGGTCATCGTGGTAAAGGAAATATTTTTATCTGGGCCTCAGGAAATGGTGTTCTGGCTAATGATCACTGCAGTGCTGATGGTTATGTGTACAGTATTTACAAAGTGACGATTGGTGCCATCACTAACCTTCACAGCACAATTCCTTCTACTACAAGTTTGGCTTATTAACGATGACTGTGGTTCCTACAGAGTTACCCAAGTGGAAGATAGGATCCTGAAACAGGACTTTAGTTAAGTGCAGGGTAAGTCAAATGTGAATAGAATACTAGTGTGGAATACCAGAACCCTGTTTCTGGGATATTTTCAACACAAACATATTCAACAAGAGGGCATTGCATACCTCACCTTCTCATACAAACAAGTGTGTGGGCCAAAGAATGTAGAAAGGTCAGTGATGGAACTGAAACCTAGATCTCTGTACTTGAAAGTGCTGTGCCACTTCCACTGCAAGAACAGTGAGTAAAAACAGGCTTGTGGCTGACGTGGCAGCTCCCCGGCCCAGCCCAGGGCAGGAAACCACAACTAACATAGCCCAGGCTGGGTTGAGGCACAGAACTGATGTGCCCACAGCCGCACAGCCCAGATAGGGCAGGGATCTCAACAAATGTGTGGGTATCCAGCCCCACCCGTGCCCTACTCCCAGCGCCCATCCCCCACCATCATGAACAACCATGGTAGCCAATGACAGGAAACCATGGCAGCCGTATATGGCATCCCTGACCTGGCGCAGATACAGTGGGGCTGCCCGCACAGATGTGCTAGCCTGTAGTGGCCCACATTGGCCCATGTGGGCAGCCCACACAGCTCGGGTTAGCTAACTACCTGCCTTGGGGCAGAAGCTGGCCAACATCTGGTGGCGTCTTAACAGACAATATGCCGGTTGTTCCCAGGCCACAGTGGGCCAAAGCAGGTCACAGCAGGCCACCGTCACATCTTTTTGTACCCATAATCACCATGTCAGGCCAGCAGAACCTTTTACATTTTTCAGAGACAATTTGAATACCTTTCACTCTTTGCTTTGGAATTTTGTAATAGTCTCTTCTATCCCATTTTCAATATAAAAATCATCTACTTTTTCTCACTGGAAATCTACACATTTACTCAGGCTCCATGCTATAATTCTATCCATTCCAGACACCTTGCAAACTGTTTATCTTATCCTCGGTGTCTACACAGATTGTGCAATGAGAATGTTGACTTTAGCTGTCAGGTTTATATTATGCACAGGTTCTTAATTGCCAAGGGATACCCTATACATAAAGTTGATATACTGCTCCACTTACCAGTTTAATCAACACCCTATGCATCTTTGATAACCCAGAAAAAAATACATAACAGATACCTTGTTCTGCCTTTTTTCCCATTCAACACTGGTGCACTTCATGCTTTGGAAACTGTTGTATGCTAGTTTGCTTTTTTTGTTGTTGTTTTTTTTTCAATTTTACAGATGGATCCTATTATCATCTCAGACCTTTCCCAAAAGTCCTTAGTTTAGCTCTTAGACAACATTCTGTACCTTGCGTTTTTGTAGGTTCTTTGCACCAAAATTTGTTCTCTAACCTATCCATTCATTTTTTATTTGGGGCAAAGAGTTTATTTTGTTCTGTTTTTGTACCATTATCTATTTGTACATAGTGTCTATTTTCTGTTAAATATGCCCAGATAAAGGTTTCTGAGTCTGAATGTTAATTTTGAAATAGATTCTCAAACAAGGTGCCCAGGTTTCAAGCCAGTGGAAAATACCTTACCGATTTTCTTCTTGTGACAATATGGGTTTGATGACAACTCCAGTCCCATCATAACAGTGGATTGTCCCTGGAGTGTGGAAAGAGGCTACATATACAAAGTTTTGGTTAAAACAGGCTGCAACATCTTTATTGTTAACAGCAGTCTGGGGGAAAGTGGGGTTAACAAATAACCAAACCGTCATAACAAAACCACCATAACACTCCCACTTTTATAACCTATGTGTCCAGTCCCCAAGCTCCTTTTCCCTCGTGGATTCCACAATCCATCACTGTTATTCCTGGACCTCCTATGACAGGGTCCCAAAGAAAGGATGATGGTTCTGCCACAACTTGGGATCGCATTTATCCTGCTTAGCAACACCATCCCGTCACCCCCAATGGTTAGGTGAAGGCATGGGTCACTTATCCCCTGATTGGCAACAACCATACCCTCACCTTATAAGGAGGTGCCTCCGTTTTCATGCTTACCATACCCTTCTTTTACCATGAGCTCCTTTTCCCTGGTATTGGGCATCCACATTGTGAAAAAGTGGTTGTAACTAACACTACACACTTGAATGTCCTTTAACTATACAACCTGCTATGTATGGGGTGACAGCACTACAGGGAAGAGGGAGGGGGGAATCTGTTCTTAAGGCTCAAGTTAATTTCCCTTATGAAGGAAACAAGGGAGTCTACCTTTGACTCCCTCCTCAAGCCTCCCTGTCCTCCCCCTCCTTCTTCCCTTTCTGCTCAGGATCTTGCCTCCTTCTTCACCTCCAAGATAGACAAGATCCGCCTCGACATCGCTTCCCACTCCTCTCTTCCCACTCCCACCCCTCTCCCTCCTCCCCCTCCTTCTCTCATGTCCTCCTTCTCCCCTGCCTCCCTTAAGGAAATCTCCTCTCTGCTCTCCTCCTCCAACCCTTCCACTTGCCCCCTTGATCCCATTCCTTCCCGCCTCCTCACCTCCATTACTCCCACTGTCGCCCCTTCCTTCCTGCACATCATCAACCTCTCCCTCTCTACTGGCTCTTTCCCTTCTGCCTTCAAACATGCCACAGTCTCTCCTATTCTCAAAAAGTCCACTCTTGACCCCTCTGACCCTTCTAGCTATCGTCCTGTCTCACTCCTTCCTTTTGCTTCCAAGCTGCTTGAACGTGTTGTCTACTCCCGCTGCCTTGACTTCCTATCCTCCAACTCCTCCCTTGACCCCCTCCAATCTGGCTTCCGCCCCCTTCATTCTACTGAAACTGCTCTCGCTAAGATCACCAACGATCTTCTGGTGGCTAAATCTAAACGTCTCTATTCCATTCTTGTCCTCCTTGATCTCTCTGCTGCCTTCGATACTGTTGACCACTCACTCTTGCTGGATTCCCTTCACTCCCTTGGCTTTTGTGGCTCTGTCCATAACTGGTTCTCCTCCTACCTCTCTGACCGCTCCTTTAATGTGTCTCTCTCCAACTCCGCCTCCTCCTCCTTCCCCCTCTCAGTTGGTGTTCCTCAAGGCTCTGTTCTTGGCCCTCTCCTCTTCTCGATCTATACCTCATCCTTAGGCAAACTCATTGCCTCCCATGGCTTCCAATACCACCTCTATGCTGATGACACTCAACTCTATCTCTCTACTCCCTCTCTCTCTCCCTCTGTTCAAGCTCGTCTCATCAACTGTCTCTCTGACATCTCTACCTGGATGTCTCAACGTCAACTCAAACTCAACATGGCTAAAACTGAACTCCTTATCTTCCCCCCTCATCCTTCCTCTCCTTCCTCACTGTCAATAACTATTGATGGAGTCACCATCCTGCCTGTCCCCCAAGCCCGTAGCCTAGGCTTCATCTTTGACTCAGCCCTTTCTTTTAAACCCTACATTGACTCTGTTGCTAAATCCTGTCGCTTCTCCCTCCATAACATTGCTAAGATTCGCCCTTTTCTCTCTGTCTCGTCTGCCAAAACTCTTGTTCATGCTCTGGTCATCTCTCGCCTCGATTACTGTAACCTCCTTCTCACTGGCCTTCCCCGGTCTCACCTTTCTCCCCTCATCTCTGTCCAAAACTCTGCTGCCAGGGTCATCTACCTCGCCAGTCGCTTCGACCATGTGCAGCCCCTCCTCTCTTCGCTTCACTGGCTTCCCCTTCCTGAACGAATCCTGCACAAGCTCCTAGTCTTCACCTATAAAGCTCTTCACAACCTTGCTCCCCCCTACCTCTCTGCACTTATCGCCCTCCATACTCCAGCCCGTGCACTTCGCTCCTCCTCTGTCCCTTCTCTCACCCTTCCACGCCTTCCCTGCTCCCCTAAGCGCCTTCGTCCCTTCTCACTTGCTGCCCCCCATGCCTGGAACTCCCTCCCTGTCCACATCCGCCTTGCCCCCTCCCTTCATACCTTCAAATCTCTCCTTAAAACTCACCTCTTTCGCTCTGCTCTGTCTGACTCTTTATCCTGCTGAGCCACTATTCCTATACCTACGATCTGTTTACCCTTATCCTTGCCACATGGACCTGCCTGCTGTCATTCTCATCGTAACCAAGCCAAGTACGTGCACTTGAGACCTCGCATCTTCATGAATGTTAGACCCCTTGTCTCTCCCTCTGTTCCCCTTCCTATGTCTCTCCCCCAGCTCCTGTTGCTCAGATTGTAAGCCCTAGGGGCAGGGACCATGTCTATTTTATTACTTTGTAAAGTGCCATGTACACTGCTTGCGCTATATAAATGTTTATTAATAATAATAATAATAATAATAATAATTCCTTCCTGGTCCCAATTCAGGTGACCAGCAAGCTTGTATTGACAATCCAAGAGGGACGGTGGGTGGGCCATTTTCCCCACCTCAAAGCTTTGGGCCAGGCAACGGTGGCCCAACTTCAACTCGCTCTCCCACCCTTGCTACTCTTGCTACCAGTTTAACTCCCTCCTATAGGGAAAGCATCCAGGAGCTTCCGGTCAGCCCTCCCACTCCCCTCAGTCACTCCTTCTTAAGCCTCCTTCCTCCTAGGCACGATGGGGACAAACCCCCTCTCTCCCGCAGGTACATGTTGGGTGGGGGGGCAGGGGGAAGAGAAGAGAAGAGATTTTGCATCCTGTGCAAAGCCAGATAGAATGTCACTGTGTAACATATGCGTTAAAGACAGATTTTGAAACACAGCCTAGAAAATTAGGGCAGACTCCTTCTAAATATCCTCCATTTTTTGATTATTTTGCTCCAAATCATGTGCACTGCCCCTCACTAAATGTAAGTTGAACAAATTTCAGTGATACTCTCCCCTGAGCTGGTGGTTTTTTCACTTCTTAAAACATAGTCCTCATACCATAAGTGGGTTTGAAATCAATCCTTTAATGACATTTGGCTTTATTGGCAAAAGCAACACAATACCATAGTGTTTCTCTCAGACTTAGTATCTTACAGGGGTTTGTAGCTCTAAGCTGCTGAGCTCACGCCATTGGTACAGATAAATAAGCGTTACACAAAGTCTTTATGTAATTAATGATTTTAAAAGCTTGTATTCTCAACAGATAATTCTAGTTCCTTATGAAAGCAGAGTTCTACCCCTCCCCATATTGAGATGTATCACATGACAATAGGTGCTTTTAGATGGACCGCATCTCTGGTTCTGCCCACACCAGCCTGCCTCTCCCATGGGCTAGTCGGTCCATTTAAAAGCACCCCATTGTGGAAGCAGAGCAGGATGATTCTGCTCTGGGACAGCTCCCATTTGTGGTGTTCTAGAACATCCTGGAGCACTGCCAGTAGACCAGACTGGACAAACCTGGGACACCGGCCCGAAGCAGACCTTCTGTCTGTCTGCTCAGTGGGCCCATACTGTAACTATGCTTTCACCAGTCATTGTCCCAGGTAATACCATAGAGTTGTGGCCACCAGCCAAGAGTGTTGCCCGATCTGCCCACAAATCTGTGAGGGGTGTGGCGGGTGTGTGTGTGTGTGCGGTTCTGCATTGGCAGACCATGGGTCATTATGGAATCTAAAATGGATCCAGGCAGGGCTACAAGTGGACAGATGCAGGGGTGCTTCCCGGAGGATCTTCAGGGCAGGCAGGCTAAGCAGCCTTGTTGTCTGTCTGTTTATACCCAATGTAATGTGGCAGAATGCGGCGGCTCATCTCCTAACGGTGACGGGTTGCCGTGAGCACATTACACCTGTGCTCTGTTCTCTACACTGGCTGCCTATAGTCTACCGGGACCAATTCAAAGTGTTGGTAATGACCTTTAAAGCCCTAAACAGCTTGGAACTTGCTTATCTGTGAGACCGCCTCAGGCCCCGGGTCATTTTGTGGCTCCTGCGGTCAGCCGGGGGCTCCCAAATCAAGGTCCCCCAGGAGGTAGGGATGGGCGAACGCGGTTCGGAAGTTCGGAGTTCGGACCGAACTCGAATAGTTCGGTCAACCGAACCGAACGGTCGAACCGAACTTGAATTCGAACGTTCGGAGTTCGAACTGAACTCGAACAGTTCGGTCAACCGAACCGAATGGTCGAACCGAACTCGAATTCAAACGTTCGGTTCGGATGCGTNAGGGGGATGTAGGTGGGGGGTTGGGAGGGTATATTTATTTATTGCCTTTAGCATTTAGCCTTTTTAGCAATTTTAATATTATAATACTTTGTTTTATGTATTTTATTGTATTTTTTATATGTTGTTGCTGCTCCGAGCCGCCATTGTGCGGGAGGATTTGGGGTAGAAATGTAATAAATAAATAAATGTATTGGCAAATTAAAATCAAAACATATTATAATCTGGGGCTGGCAAAAGATCACTAGCATTTTTAATATGTTTTTAGTTATCCATGAAAAGTGCAGTTATTTCTCATTTCTGGAACATCCTCTATGGTCTTGTTCTGTGATGTTGCCTTGCGACAACTACTGTTATACGTCGTGGAGTGCTGGAAATATTCACAGGCTGTCTGATTCTACTCTTACTCTCTTCAAGATTATATATAGATTCTTAGGATCCTTTGTTCATTTTTTGACAATCACTAGAGTATTATATACCTTATTGGCAGAGTAGTAGCCAAAGGTATCATAACCATAAGATCTCAGAGTGGACTTGAGGAGGAAATTCAGTAGCAACTCCTCTTCCCTCATGACTGCAACCACTGGCTCCCCCAGCATCATGCTTCCTCTTGTGCTCTGCCCTTCATGCATAAAATCTCACTTACTATGACTCAGACACACACAGAAGTCCTAGTCATCACATCTATAGCCCACCACATTGTTCATGCATTAGCCCTACCTACATGTTGACTTTGAGTATTATTGTACTCCGAACAATCCCATCAGAATCTGGTCTATAGCCCTCTGTGTCTGCAGCACTGAAGATGTTATTTCACCTCTCATACCTGGATGAATGACCCAATCTTTCAACTCATGATCAGGGCAGCAGAGATGGATAGTCATCTTAATCGAAACAGTGGTAATGTAGCTGTTGGTCCACTGAGCTCACCCTCTACATTTAGAATACCAGTCAAGGTTGGTGATTTCTTCTCAAATGTCTACAGCACAACCCAGACAGTTTACAGTAACAGAAGGACTGCAAACTGCCCAAGTTGTGCTAAAGAGTCTAGACATTTGTGCTGAGACCAGCACACCACACTTGGGATTAACTGTATCTGCCACAAATGATGGTGGAGTTCCCATGCATGAGTCTGTCTATAGTGGTTATCCTTCCAACACTGGACTCACAGAGGATCTATCAAAATATAATTCATAGTGGATATATACTAGGGATGGGTGAACGCGGTTCGGAAGTTCGGAGTTTGGACCGAACTCGACCAGTTCGGTCGACCGAACTGAACTTCCGAACCGAACCGAATTTTCGAACCGAACTGAACCGAATTTCCGAACTCGGCTCTGTTCGCCCATCCCTAAAAGATAATATTCTATTTAATTCAATGGGGTTTGAATTTCCAAACTTTGTTTGGAAGTTTGGAGTTCGGACCGAACTTGAATGGTTCAGTCGACCGAACTGAACTTCCAAACCGAATCGAATTTCCGAACTGAACCAAACCGAACCAACTTTCCTAACTCGGTTCTGTTCGCCCATCCCTAATATATACAAGAATCTATAGACTTAATGAAGCTATAGAATCAATAACGAAAATATGCAAAATTGTTCCTTCTTTTGATTTTTTTCTCTTTTCTGTTCTTGGTCCTGCTGCAGGACATGTACCACTTGTGCTTGCCTTCTCTCACTATTGCTTATTCATAAGCACTAGTAACAGTCTTCCATGAAGCTTAATTTTTTTTCTGTCTGATGGTATTTTTTTATTTCCTTTCTTCTTGCCTTTTTAGAACAATGTCAGCATAGCAAGCATTTACACTCACTCACTGAACAACATGTCCACAATGATAAAATTTCGGGATATCCAATGCTTTTTAGAAAATTATAGAATCATAGAGCTGGAAGGAATAGCAAATGTTAGCTGATCCAATCTTTGCCTATAAGCAAATCCTACACCATCCATGAGAGGTATTCAGTCTAGACTATTTTTAAAGGCCTCCAGAGATGAGGTCTCTGCCGCCTTCCTTGGCAAATTATTCCACTGTCCATCCCAGATTTCTCCATGGGTTTTAACACATAAGATGGGAGGCCCTTGGAGCCCATGCTCATTCTGTGCGGCCCTCCCTGCAGCCACCAATGCAGACTCCATGCAACACCACAATGAATGGCCAGGCATTCCTACCTACTGCGGTCTGCCAGCACTCCTCCTCCCTCTCCACCATAGAGTTGTGGTCACTCCTCAGATGCCCTAGGCTGCTGGCTGTCATTCTATGGTGCTGAACCCAGGCAGAGGTGACTGCACACCCAACAGACAAGGGCAGCTGCACTCCCCTCCCCAACACACAGGAGGCAGTCACGGGGCAGCATGTTGCCCTGCCTTTCCCCAGATTTGCCTGTGCAGTGTCAGTGACCTTCCCTGGGATGACACTATGAGTAGTTGCCCCAGAGTGGCCCCAGGGTGAACATCTCATGGTCACCTGACAGATGAGTGGGTGAATCTGGGGTTAATGAGGCTGAAAGGTGGGCAACATCTCATCTGTTTACACCCCATGTGACCTTCTGAGCCACTCCAGAAACCTCTTACTCTGGACAAGATGTTAACCCTGTCCAAAGAACAGAATATCCTTCACTGCACTGGGGGTCAGCAGGCCCAGATGTAAATTGTTGTCCCTTGCACCAGTAGGATTATTGGCCCTAAATCAATATGCAACAGATTTTCTTCCCTCAGGTTTGTACCTGATTTTCTTTCAATAAAGTTTTTTTCAAAAGGGAAATCCTCACATCTTTGCACTTTGTTAATATCAATAATGGTCCATCTGTGAGAAACTCCCAACTGACTAAAGCTTTTTACTCCCAGTCTAAGTCTTCTCCTGGCAAGCTTTCCAGAGCTCAGATGCCTGAACTTGTACATATGCTTTGGACTCTTTTACATGCCCTCTCCCACAAGAGTGGGGGCCAGGGCATACATGGAGAAAGCACAATGTGCTGGAACGGTTTCGTTCTTTTAGTTTATTTTCAACTCATGCCTTAGGTTTTACACACACATTCTGCCATCAAATATATAGCTACAATGTTTCAAGGTATCCTTGGAAAAGTCAGTGAAAAAATAATGTACTTGAGGGGCCTATTTCCTTCAAAACAGTGGGAATTGGACTTCTGCCTGTTACATGAAATCTCCAGTCACATCTGATTAGTTAGCAGTAAATGAGCAAGTTGTGCATGCAAACATTATAGATGTTTTCACATGGATGTAGGGGTGCTTACCTCCAGAGCAGGTCTGGGGTGCACCCCTGCATCTGCCCACTTGCAGCCTCGCCTGGGTTGGGTTCAAATAAACCAGCAGCTGCTGCAACCCACAGTCTGCCCGCACAGCACCCCTCTCCCCACACCATAGAATTGTGAACTAGAGTATCTGCATTGCTATGGTGTTATCCGGGGTAACCCCCAGCCAAGAGTGGAGCTGCAGCTGCTGTAGCAGTCATCCGCCTAGCAGGTGGGCAGCAGCCCTGCCTCCACCTGGTGCTCCAGGTTTGGTCTTCCTGCTCCACTGGTGGTGCTCCCCTGCCTCTCCTGTCTGGCAGACCACCTGTAAATGGGCAGCCCACCCTGCAGTGAGGCAGAGCAGAGACATGGGTGTGGTCCATGTGAAAACACCCTATGTATAGGGCAAATACACCGTGTGAAACAAGTGCCTATGAAAACTGTAATTATTTTGACTAAATGGATTCCTTATTGAATCAACTAAAATGCACATGTATGGATATTTTTTTTAAAAACCCAAACCTCCTCTCTCCCTCCACCATACAAGCCATTCTTAGATGGACCTGTCTTGGCAGACGGGTCTGTGTGTGCTGCTGCACACTTCCGGTAAGTGGGGGAGGGGTAGACAGCAGAGGTTGAGCATGTGGTTGCCGAGTGAATGTCTGCACCCACACATCGCCCATTCATGCCCCCACATGGAGCAACAGGAAAAACCCAGATTGCTCCGTGCAGGGGCCTGGGTGGGCAGTGCATGGGTTGTGGGAGTGTACTTCCACCCATGCCACCTTCAGACGAGCACCTGGGTCTGTGGGGGATGGGTGGACATGTCCCATCTAAAAATGGGCGCATGCGTGTGCGCACACACACACCAGACATTGGGTGATTTCAGACATTGGCCCCGTCACAGTCACGGAATCACTTTTTGACTCCCCGCTGGAATCAAAACGGCCCATCAACAGACAAGCCGGCTGATTCCGGAGGGGAATCTGGAGAGGGGGCGGGGCTGTGCAGCACAACGTGCGGTCACACAGCCTCCCCCCTCACTCCCCCAGTAGCCTGCCCTCCTGTGGAGACGGGTGGGAGCAGCGGCCAATCTGGCCACTGTGCCCGATTCCATCCTGGGGTCTGGGCCACAGCCCAGAATTGGTGGCGGTAACAGACCTTACTGTCCGCCGATTCCGGGCCATGGTTCAATTAACCACGTTTTCAGAGATGGTGCTCGGACCATCCTCAAAAGCATGGTTATTTTGCTCACCGCAGGTGGTTCACCATGGTGAACATCTGGCGGTGAGGAACCAGATGTTACGGGACCATTCGCCACCACAGGAGATTGTCTGTGGTTGAGCATGATCTCGTAATGTCTGAAAATACCCATTGTTACCAGAGTAATAGAATAGCTATAGGAGTGTACGCTTTTTAACTAACTAAAGCAATTACACTATCAGGTTGCTTATCGCGATGCCCCTATCTTGATGCCCTTCAGGCTGTGTGGCTGAACCCCTTGCTACCGGAGGGATGGTCCTTTGATCAAAGGGAAGTCCATAGGTATTTCCTAACTTTGTCTCAAAAGGAAGCTGTGGTGACCTTAGCCTCCTTTACCCATTTAGCAATTATGAAGAGGTCTACTATACAAGGGAAGTTGGCTTCAGAACCTATAAGGCAAAGAGGTGGAGGAGTCGTCCCTCATTGGGACTTATGAGATCTAATCCGAGGTCCACGACCTATGGCCCTTGGGAGGGTTCCCTTGGGCTGATTGTTGCTGATCCGTTTCATCCAAGGTGGCTGTGATATGACTCTGTATCATCGTTTTGCCATTTTAGGATTTTTAAAATTTTAACTTTTGATTGTGTTACCTTTAGTTTGTATTTGTATTTTTATTGTAGTTGTGTTTGTTTGTGATGTTTGTATGGCCATGGAGGAAGCCAGAGCTAATAAACTGGACTTGACTTGACTTGCTTAAGCCATAAACTATAGTCCAATATTACTTTAGCTAGGTAAATGAGAATCAGCTATTCCTTCACATTAGTCAACGTCAGAAGCCTTTTCCTCTCAATGATGTTAAAACGGTAAGAAAAAACAGTGAATTTCAACTTCAAAATTGCCATACATCAAAGATTTTGGAGGACTTCTTTTTAAATTGGCAGTTGTCATTTAATATACAGCGTGATCCAAAGCATATTATTTCTTAATGTTACCAGGGAGATTTCATTGGCTTTTTTGACATTTCCAGCCTTTGGTATAATTGGCTAACAGCTTTTTTACCTAATGTCTTTTAATAAATAGTGTACCTGGTGGTCTGTGTATCAAATCTTCTGTTTTCTCTTTTCTTTGTTGTCCAAAAATGTTTTAGTAATGATAAAAAGTGACATTATTTTAAAAGATAAGAACCACCAAAATTATTTTCTGTCTGACCTTTAGAGTTACCAGAACAAGCAGCTTCTATTAGCAAAATAGTTCAAGCTTTTTATTACAAAGGATATTTGGCATTATTCCATGAGGAAAAAATACATATATATAGTTCTTGACAGGGGAAGTTATTAAGGGTGCTTTCTCTTCTTCTGGGATAACATTTTAAGAAAAATAAAATTCTGGGGTATTTGAAGATGAAGGAGGAAGTTGACTGTGAGAGACAGGAATGTTTCATACATTACTCTTTATGAGTGTACTAATGTAGTTTTATGTCTTTGACTGCGGCATATTGAAGCAAATAGGTTGGGTTTACCTAACAGTTCAAGGAGATTTTTGGTGACCTTCAGCTTCGAGTTGCACATTTACACAATCCATGTTTCATACGTTACAGCAGTCTGTGGTGGTGTTATATGGTGGTATTTGTTTTTACCTGAAAATGATCCCAGATAAATTGGTGGAATGTATTAATACAATTAATTGTGTTAAAATATTAAACTAATTATGAACTACCCTCAGGTATTTGGATTGTCCATTTAAAAGCATATGATTCAATTTTTGTCTCTTTTATGAGACTCGTCTTGAACTTAAAGGCAGATGTGCTTGTGAATTCAAAAGCACATCCTGTTAACTGCTGTTGTCATTGCTCTGGTTCTTCAGCCCAAGTAAGGATGGTATGCCTCTTCCTTTCAGCTCACATGCAAAGATATGACATTGTTGTCAATGATTCTAAGGAAAACTCTGTGAGTCAAATTACAATAGAGACAAAAGTTAGAACAAAGCTTGCTTTCTTGTTGAAACAGTTTGCTGTTTTACTGTCTTTTGCTCAGTTGGTGGTACTGTATATATGGAAGAAAAGAGGATGAAATATATTATAGGTGCATAAAAGAAAAAACACATTAGAAAAATAATAAAATTCTTTTAGGAAAATAATGAGGCAGCAATAGTCATTTACCCTGGAATTCATAATTCTTCTGAAAAGAATTTTTATTTAAAGTAAACTGTGTTGAATGTCATAGTATTGAACAGTATATGAGTCAAATATGTTCCTACTTCTAAGGTGCATGGTTTAAAACCTGAAAATTACAGCATATGCAAATGATCACAAAAGAACTGACTTTCCTGACCATTTCTTTCTGTTTTGGGGGGCGGGGGGTGTATTTCTGTATGGCATAATATTTCCACTTTCATTGGTTTCCTGGCATGAAAATGTTTATTACGCTCATTAGCTAAGAGGATGTCGGCACTGGTCCAATGAACACAGATCTGCCTTCTGATTTCAGCCATTAAATTGCAATGGGATTCATAGGCTTAACATTGTGGGTGTGAGAATAATAAAATGGAACTCCGTCTTTAGCCCAGTTACCATGGATGCAGTTAAAGGTCATAGTGGCAGCTGCTAACTAGTTGCCTTTTTAGCTGTATTTCCTCTCTGGCTCTGTGTTTTTATGTCCCTTAGTTTCTCTAGGTTTTCACAAAATGACTCTACCTTCTTTCCTGGAACATGGGTGCCTTCTTTGAGTCAAAATGGATTTCCCCCCCATAAATAATGGTTGCTAAGGGCATCCTCTTATTTATTTATTTATTTGTTTGTTTATTTATTTATTTGTATGTATGTATTTTAATAGAAAAGGGATGTAACGTCATTAGCCATATATGCAGTGCTCTCAACCTCCTGAATTACTTTCATTTTCTACACACTGCTCCACATTTCCAAATAATAAATACATAATTTTTTTTAAATGTGTATAGTAAATTCCCATCTCCGTTTAAACTTGTAATGGGTTCAGGCACTGATGCATTCACAATGTGGAGCGCTGACTACTACTTCTTCATTCAGCCCAAAGTCCTAGGAGTTAATTCCCTGTACTGCATGAAGTGTCAGAGTAATTACCACTGATCAACCCTATTTCTCTGCATTCTGCCCAGCTTGGAGAGGCACCCTGTTTATTGATGCACCACCACATCATCACAGTGCTTTCATTCAGGCAATTGAAAGAGATTGGACAATGTAGGATTTTCAAAGAGAAGAAATGGGGGGGGAGGGGGAATTAAAAGTAGCCAAGCAAAATAAAGTGAATAGTAAAGAAACCTAAAACCTACAAAATATTTCCTTATGTCAACACTTCATTTCAATAGATTTTAAACTCTTATTCATTTTCAAAAGGAGGTACTGTGAGCCTTTTCTTTGGTAGCTCAACTACATGATCACATTTTTTTTCTTTTTCTATGTTTAAATCATTTTAGGACCACATTGATGGAAAACCCACTTGAGGGAAAGTTTATTGTTTTTTGTTCTGTTTATATATGGGCTGTAACAGTGTCAACCTTTATGGAGCAGAATACAAAGAAACTTTTTTTTATAATGTTTTCCCTTCTGCTTTAAACATACATTTCTATAACTTGTCATTTCATAAAAATAAATTAAGTATTATATGAGCCAAATGTTTCAATTCCACACAAGAGTGGTTCCTGGTACTCTTTGGCAGCATGCCACTTTATTCATTTTTATTTCAAACACAATGAAAAGTCTTTCATTTTAATATAGTTGGTAACTATAGTGGTTGGTTATAAAACATCTACTGCACTAATTCATCCTCATCCTCTCTTTGCACCTCTGTGATTTTAGAGAGTGTCAGAAAGATGCATTGGATTCACTTTAACTTAAATACTATCGTGCTCTCTGTATGTGCATGAGAGAGATTGGTTTGGAGCTGCAGCAATGTTCAGGGCTCTGTACCTATCTTAATCGAGTTGTTTGGGGCACTATTCTTAGCTTCTAGCTAGTAGGACTGTAAATTAGACAAAGTTAATTTCTTAGTTTAGAGTGTATTTTCCAGAGAGGGGAGATTGGCTGCCATACTGCAAGGGGAAACAAACAAGTAATGACAACTACAAATGTAAACAAATACATTCTCTATTTGTTTGTTGAGATTTTTAAGGGACATCACTCTCTGTATATTGTTTCTTCATTAAAAAAAGTTCCATGAGCTATGCAGTTGTATTATTTAAAATGCCCAAATAATAATGCTCAGACTATCACCGAGTCTTCAGTTTTACTATTACCTCCGCCATACTTTTAATCAGAGAATTTCGTCTTGTGCCTTGTTTACTGTTGATATTTTCTGGCTGATTGGAGAGGAATGACATTTTGACAATTTACTGTAGCAGTAAGCACTGTACAAACAAAAGGTGCTGATGAAAACTGGAACCCATTATTATGTAAATTATGGCTGACTAACACAGATTCCATCTCCCAGTCACCATCATTGAAACCAGTTTTACTCAATGATAATAATTTTCATGATTGCAGACTTCAGAGAGATCAGAAATATGCTTTAGCTGTTGCATTTATCTACTGCTGGTACTTGACCCTTAATTAAATTCTGAAACTTTTTATATAATAAAGTAAAATACAGCTGACACTTCTATTCAAACAAAGAACATCAAGCATAGATCTACCAAATAAGATAAAGGTATTTCAGACTTACCTAGTCATAATGATAGTAAACATGAAAACTACAACATCTTGTGAAGGTGAGTTTAAAGTTTAAAAAAAGAGAAGTATATTTGCTAGCAATTAAAAAACCATACTTCAGTACCGTATTTTGGAGTGCTAGGCAATCTTCGCAGGATATTCTTCTACCTTCCATTAAAATATGCATGTGATAATCTTTTTTGAATGAGCTTTGGTTCATTCATATGCATTCATATGCATTTGGTTTGTATTCATATGCATGTTGCTCTGAGTGTAAGTACATTAAGATCAGAAAAGACTCTTAGGTTTAATAATGTTCTGTTGCCTTCAAAAGTCATAAAATGTTGAAAATGTTTTTCTGGACTTTCTTTTTGGAAATAGGGTTCAAACAGATTAAAGAGAATTAACGATAACCTAGTATTCTATTGCTAACAGCAGGTGCAAAAGTGAATAAAAATGCACGTGCCTACATGTCAATGCATTGGCTTAGTGTAACCCTGACTTAAGACTATGGGTAAAAGCAAACGGGACACAGCTGGGGTCAGCTCAGGCCATTGGCCACACAAGTGCAGCCACAACAGACGTGCCAGCAACTGGCCCCACTCCCACTCCGTTACCAGTCCCCACCATGATGGACAATCACAGAGCACCATGGCGGCCAGTCATGAAGGTCCTCCCAACCGGACTGGGAACAGTGGGATAAACAAATGAGACAGCCCACTGGTCAACTCTGGTCCAGGTTGGCAAGTGGTAGACTGGACTGTGACCTCAGCCATTTGTCGAGGCGAGAGCCCAGGTTAGCTGCCAACATGCTCAGGGTGACTCTGGGCTAACATTTAGCAACCCAAAATACACATGGCAGTGGCCCACAGGCCAGAGTGGGTTACAGTGGGATTCTGTCATGTTTGTTTTTACCCTACGTTCCAAAAATATTACTGGTTAAAGAGGTTTCAGGTGGGGGATGGGAGCTTTGGTTAATATGTCAGTGCTGGAACCTTTTAATGACTCCTGTCCTAATTCTAAAAAAAGGAAATGGTCATTGCAGCTAAGAAATAACAAATAAAGCTAAAGGAGGGGGAAGCATTTTGCAACTGAGATTTACTATATCTTTAGATAGAATGCTTTGCTAAACTGTCAGTTCATAGAGCCAATGAGGTAAGAAAAGTAATTACTTAAGTGGATTTCATGAAGAGTAGAAAGATGATTGTGCCACATTAAATAACAATTGTATCCTTAATGATGTGTTGGACTATAATACAAACATCCGTCTACCATTACAGGCACTACAATATACCTTTCTAATTACTCCAGTGACTTCCTGTTCCCCTGCTAAGATGCTGTGCTTTCAAATACTATGTAAACATTGAGTGAGCTTTTATTTTTGAACTACAGTGAGCGCAGCTGCATGGCCATTGATAAATTGGCTATAAATTGCTGACAGATTGTATATGAATGTAATCATTGTTATATTCATTATTATTCTTTTAGAAAATGCACTTTACTTTAGAGAACAAATTTTAAAATTCCATAGAATTACCTTCTTTAAGTAATTTTGTTGATAAAACTCCAGCAGAAAGTACAATAATATAATTTCAGAGGTATGGATAAGTATGTATAGGTTAACATAAGTTTATTTTTTTTAAAAAAGAGTAAACATTTAGTATTCCATACCTCTATGTATGTATTATATTCCATTGCTGTGGTACTAATCCATATACTTCCGATAGTAAAAAAAGACATTCATAGAACATTTGGTTACTCATTTGCGTGGCTTTCATCACACAGCACATGGTTTTCTAACCTTTATATAACTTGGTCTGATCATCATTTGCACACATAGGTAGTACCAGTGAAGCTGGGGATCCTTTGAAAGTGTAAAAACTCTACACCACAGCTGCAATCCTCAAGCCCCTTGGAGTAATCCCATTCAAGCCAATAGTACTTCTCAGAACTAAGTGGTTTTAGGATTACAACCAGTGGGCACTCCTGTAAGTGACATGCCAAAGTACCACTTTAGGTTTACAGCAAGAGGCATCAGTGTGTAGGGCTGCTGCCTGTAGTGTGGAAGCATGGAACATACTTCTGTACCTGGGCAACATATTTATGAATAGTCAGACCACATGCAGTTCCTGACCACGCAGAGGGACAAGCTGGACTCTGGGGAATGAAACTGCACGTGCAAGAGAGATCGGGTGATGCCTCTCACTGCAAACAAGGATTTGGCATCCCCTTAAGTCTAGTGCGCTAAAGCACCATGCAGCTTAAGTGTGTGTACAGCCTTGCACACCTGACAAATGAGGATTGAATCATTGTACTCAATGACTGCAGGCCTCCTCAAATCACTCAGTCTGGAATAGTCCGACTGATTTCAGCTCACTGCTCTAGAGTGAATGCTCTGAGATTAGCAGCCAGTGTGTTTAAAGGCTTCAGAATCAGGACTAAAATCCTTAAAGATCTGACTCCTGACTGGCAGACATGGTTGTTGTTGTTGTTTCTTAATAAATGGAAACTTTCACCCTAAAACAAAAGTGGAAAGAAATTCTTCAGAAATCTGTTTAGTCAGGAAACTGTTTCCATTCCAATTTTGGTAGATTTCCTTTTCCCCCTCAAAGCTCAGCTTCTTCTTCTGCCATGAATACTAGAGTGTAGTCATAATTCTATGCTTAGTATGTTATGAAAATGTCTTTGAAGTCACAAATCCATCATAATATTTAAAGGGGGGGGGGAGTTTGGGACTTTGTTTTCGGGGCCTGCTGGGGGGTTGGGATATGGCTGGGTTTTCAACCCCTGGGGTAAATGTGACTTGGGTTACGGAGCGGGGTGGTGCCAGGACTTGGCCCCCTGGTGTGAGGGGGGGGCATTGTCCTGGATGGGACCACATGGTGGCAGCATGTGGTAGTGACTGTTGGGGTAGTTTAGTACGGGGCGGGGAGGAAGGGGGGAGGGTCTCCCCTAGGGTCTGGACTGGGCAGCCTGCAGCTGGGACTAGGCTAGAGTGTATGGGGGGGGAGGGAAGCAGCCATAGGGGGTCATTGTGGGGCAGGAGAGATATGATCAGGGGGGGCAGTCGGTAAGACAGACCTGGGGGTTGAGGTGTTTGGTGCCTGTCCCTAGGGTCAGTTCCCCTCAGGTGGGGGGATAGATCAAGGTCTGAGGCCCCTTAGGTCAGGAGTTTTGTTGTTGAACGTGAGATCTGTGGTCAATAAGTCATCAGTGATCCGGGAGTTAATCCTGGATCAGGCCACAGATCTCATGTGTTTCACGGAGACCTGGCTGGATGGGGAGGAGGGTCCGATTTTGGCGGACCTTGTTCTGGCAGGAAACTCCATGCAACAATAGCCCCGGCTTGGGGGCCGGGGGACGGGGATGTTACTATGGTTTTTAAGGAGTCTTGGACTGCTAGGAGGTATCCAGTGCAGTCGATTCCAGGGACTCCATCTTGTGTTTGAGTTGGCCAGAGACAGAATTGGAGTGTTGCTGGTGTACCGTGCTCCTTCTTGTCCAGCAGCATCCCATTCTGCCCTAGCGGAGCTAGTGTCAGGGGTGGTGTTGTGCTCCCCAAGGGCCTTGGTCCTGGGGGATCTCAACATTCACACTGACGCTGGCCTTGTGGGTGCAGAACATGAGTTAATGGTCGCCATGGCAACCATGGGCCTGTCTCAGATGATATGGGACCCTATAAACGAGGGGGGGGCATATGCTCAACTTGGTGTTCTGTCCGGCCTTGAGGCGGGTCATCCGGTAGTGGGGGAAGAGATTTCTATGAGCTTGTCATGGACGGATCATTACCTCCTGCAGGCCAGACTCCTAGTGCATGACAGCCCCCAGAAAGGGGGCGGGGGACCCATTAGGTTGGTCCGCCCCCGGAGGCTGATGCAACTGCAGCAGCTCCAAGAAGTCCTGGGGGAAGTGTCCTTAGAACTTGATGGCCACTCATCTGATGATCTCATCCTAGCTTGGAATGCCTTTCTGGAGGAAACCATCAATCGGGTGGCTCCCAGGCATCTGCTGCCACAGCTTCACCACCATAGGACTCCTTGGTTTACTGAGGGGCTGAGGTATATGAAGCGGGAGGGATGGCATCTAAAGTAATGCTGGCACCACTCTCATGCTGAATCCGATCAGCTACGGCATCAGGCCCATTTGCGGTCCTATGCTGTGACCGTGAGGATGGCAAAGAAGGAATTCTCTTTTCCACCCTCATAGCTGCTGCAAAGTCGCATCCAGCAGAGCTCTTCCAGGTGGTGAGGGGGCTGGTCAGTCCAGCCTCCCTACACCTGGAAGGGGAGGTTTCCCAAGCCTGCTGTGAGGAATTTGTAGACTACTTTGCATATAAGATCACTCAGATTCAGCACGATTTCAGTGCCGGGATTGACACGGTAGAGGGAGAACTTGGGGTTATGGATACCCCGTCTGGTTCATCTTTGTGGGATCAGTTTCAGGAAGTGACACTGGCCGATGCTGAGGGGGCGCTGAGTTCTATTAGAGCCACCTTTTGTGAATTAGATCCTTGCCCGTCCTGGTTGGTGAAAGCCACATGGAAGATGTTGGAGCCGGTGCTGGTGGGGGTGATCAATGGGCCACAGCATTCTGCACCAGCTGCAGCGTCCGAACCATCACCAAGAGCACGTTGCAGTAATCCAACCTAGAGGTGATGAACGCATGGATGAGGGTGGACAGGTCGGAGTTTGAGACATATGGCTGGATCCTCTGCACAAGATGTAATTGGCAAAAGGCTCCCTTTGTCACTGCCTCCACCTGACAATCCAGGCGGAGGTCAGAGTCCAGAAGGACCCACAAACTCTGCACCTGTGGGGCCAGCAGGAGGCAGATCCCCTCCACAAGTGGGGCCATCACCTCAGCTGCCCTACCTACCAACATCATCTCCGTCTTATCAGCCTCAGTCTGCTCAGCCTCATCCAGTCACTCACTGCTCTCAGGCACTGGGAAAGCACCGAGACTGCAGGACCTGGGTCTGCTGAAAAAGAGAGGTATAGGTGCGTATCATCAGCATACTAGTGACAACCCACACCAAACCATCTCACAACCTCACCCAGGGGTTGCATGTAATTATTAAACAACAATGGAGACAGAATGGAACCTTGCAGTACACCACAAGCGAGATCCCGGAGCTAGATGTTTCTTCCCCCAGCACCACCTGCTGGCTTCTCCTCAAGAGGAATAAGCGGAACCATCCTAGGACAGTTCCGCCGCCCCCCCTCCCCCGGGCCTGCAGCTGCCTCAGCAGCAACCCATGGTCAACTGTATCAAATGCTGCTGAGAGATTCAACAGGACAAGTAATGTTGAACATCCTAAATCCATCTCTCAGCGGAGGTCGTCCACCAAGGCCACCAATGCAGTCTCGGTGCCATATCCTGGTCGAAACCTGATTGAAAAGGATCCAGAAAACTGATGCCATCTGGAGTTGCTGGGTCACCACCCATTCAATAACCTTCCCTAAAAAGGGGAGGATAGAGAGAGGCTGATAGCTAGTAAGTGTGTCAACATTTAAATATGGTTTCTTTAGCAGGGCCTGCACCACCGCCTCCTTGAGCCTGATGGGAATGGGCTGTAGGGAGCACATTACACCACTGCTCCGGGCTCTGCACTGGCTGCCTATAGTGTTCTGAGCCCGATTCAGGGTGCTGGTGTTGACGGCCTGGGCCTCTCCTACCTGAGAAACCGCCTCACTCCTCGAGCCCTGGGGCGATCTCTGCGATCCGCCAGTGGCGCCTTCTTGAAGGTCCCCTGGGCAAACCGGGGGGGGGGGG
>QEPC01002769.1:2958653-2973091 GCA_003113815.1 Sphenodon punctatus
GGAACCTCCAGCCCACGGGCCTCTTCCAGCCTGCGGGGTTTTTTCCCGTGACCACCAACTTCCAAAACCTTCCCCATCGCCCTGCTCGCTGTGGCCCAAGCAGGGCTTTGCGGGCCGCACACAATAATCACAGCACAAAGCCTTCCTGGCACAAAGCTCCCTGGCCACTGGAAATGGCCACAGTGCCCTGGAAACTTGGGGGGGGGGGGAGCAGCTGACTGATTGCCAGCCTCGGCTCAGTCTATAAAGGCAGCGGTGGAAACGGCGAGATAGCATCCCTACCCTATCCCCAGCGGCTCCCTCCCATACTGCTGTGGGACTCAACCACAGGAGCCGGTGCTGCCTGCTGCTGCTGGAACTCTGGAGTGGAGACGCTCCGCTAGCAGTCAGGGGAGAGGGAGAGCACTGCAGTGCATGTGTGTCTGAATATTGTGTGTGTCTGTGTGTGTGTGTATATTCTACCTGAGTTTTTCAGTGTGTGTGTAAATATTCTGCGTGTGTTTGTCTGAATATTCTGTGTGTGTGTGTAAATATTTTAATAGATTTTAATTGCTTTAAATTGATTTTAATGGATTTTAATGGATTTTAATTGATTGTTACATTGATTTACATTTAATTTTCAAATTGATTTAAATTAATGTTAATTGAGTTAAATTAATTTTGTCGTGCGGACCCTAGAACATTTGGGTACTGACAATGCGGTCCCCGGCCTCAAAAGGGTCCCCACCCCTGCTCTAGAGCTAACATGGTGAACTGCCAAGAGTGCCCCAGTGTCCGGTGGTAGTTCAGGTGAAGTGTAAGAAACCTCCTTCTAAATATTCAGGCTGATTGGGCCTTGATGCACATTCATGGGGGGGGGGGCTCTCTAGGTAAGTTATGGGGGGAGTGACAATACACAGCCCCCTCAGGGCATGCCCAGCCCAACGGTTGCATGGATGTACTCACTAACTGCCAGAAAGGTGGGGTTTCACAACCCTTGGGATCCTTGGGCGAGTGCCATATACTGTGACCAATGAGGGGTCGGGGGGCTGTGGTGAAGCCCTAGCCCCCAGCCTTGCTGTACCTGTTGCTGGTATCTGCTGTCCCTGCCAGGGGGAGGGATTCGACCTTGAAAAAAAAGCTCATGAGGCACAATAATGTAAAGCCCAATCAATATGTGTCCATGTGCATTATTCTGCTGCCCAGCATTCCGGATGAATTGCCTTGTGGATTCATTGTGTAACTGCCATTCAAGTGGTTCCTTACATGCCTGATGACAGTCCCCTGCCTGGCTAAACCTGCTCCCCTTAGGTACCCTCATATATTCCCTTGTGAAACAAGTAAGCTCTATCGCCTAGTGCATAGGACACTAGTGCCCTTGCTTCTTATAGAATCATAGAATCTTGGAGTTGGCAGGGTTTCTAGTGGACATCTAGTCCAGCCCTTTGCCCAATGCAGGAAATCACAGCTACAGAATCCTTAATGGATGGCCTTCCAGCCTCTGCTTGAAAACCTCCAGCAAGATAGGATCATATGGGGGCACCGAGGCACGGTTGTCACGCAGAGCCCTATCCTGTGGGACTGCCATATGCTGCAGCATTACCAGTGCATGCTCTTATGAGTAAAGATACCTGTAATGTTGAAAAAAATTAATGAGATAATAACTTCTCTTGGGGACCAAAAGACAACCGGGTGACAACGGGCCTGACCAGTGGGTGCCTAGCCCCATTATGACCCTTAAGGAGAATGGGTTCTAGTCCTGCTTCTTTTTTTCCAGCTTGGCACTCGTAGGTTCTGGTATTGTAAGGATTAGGGCTAATTGTTGTTTGAGCTATGCCTACGGGACAGTCCCTGGAAAACAACATCTATGGGTGCCATGACATCGTGCAGCATTTCGTGGACATCTGGGAATTGAATGTCCTCTTGGCTGGATCTTGGCATGATGTCATCTTAAGGGGGGCCCACTGGCCTAGCCCCATGTGTCTTTTCCCCCTGCCTATTTACCGTCAGGGCAGATCTCGCAATGCAGGCTCCCTCGGCTTACTACCACAGCCCAGAAAGCTCCCCATCGTTGCCACCAGGCCGGGTCGGGGCAGGACCGATGTGCCCTTACCCCACTCAGTACCCACCCCCTTTTTAGATCCAGTATCTGCAAGGGGGGGCGGGGTTTTGAGGGAGGTTAAGCTACCCCTACCGCTGAACATCTCAGACATCCTACCATGTGCAATCCGAGACATTAAACATAGACCCCCTATTGGGGAAGCAAGTGCTCAGGTACAGTCTATTATCCATTTCGGAGGATTACGGGCCTGTGCTGTGACCCGCCATTTTTACTGATAGGCACAAGTGGCATTGCCGCTTGCAGCCTCGAGTGGCCCCTTGTGTATTCTTGCAGGTACCAGGGGGCGGGCTGCACTTATTTTCAACCTGGTGATGGCTTCCCACCCTGATGTGCACAATGCTGGATTTCTGACAGACACACCAACTCTGGGCAACCTGCTGCGTGTTGCTGCGCTGGGGACTGCCCTGGGTGAGACAGTGTGGTTAAGTGTTTCCCAGTCTGCTCCTTCATTGGCTTTGCCTTTGCAGGCTTGGAACCATCATTGCCACCAGCGATCTGGTGCTAAGGAGGGACTCACCAAGGCATGGTATGGGCAAGGTACTGTCCATCCTTGCCATCCCATTTCCTAACATGAGCAGATCATTGACCCAAACCAGCTGGTGCAAGGAAAAAAACTCTCCATCTTTATGATAGGGTGTGAAAAAAACAAATGCCCCACACCCAGGTTCTTGCCTTCCAGGCGTGGACAAATTATTGCTCGAACAGTCAGGTGTCAACAAAAATGTCTTGTCCTGCAACCCTTATGTGTTAAAGTATCCCTAAGTGTATTCTCACCCTTATGGGCTGGCAAGGTGACACACTGTGGGGACTGGACTACATGGCCAGGGGGGGTTGGTCAGTTAGCCATCTCATGCAGCTGGTGTGATAATTACTAATAGTAATTCTATGATTCTATAGCACCCCCATGATTCTCAGGGCCTTGATAATAAACAATTTAACCAACTGTGTAATCCCTATGAGTCAGGTTAGGCTGAGAGAATATTGCAACTAGCCCGATGACCCAGTGGGTTTCTGGCACTGCAAGTCCAGAACCAGGGGTGTGTGGGGGTGGCCCCCAGATCAAGTACTGCATGCTATAGTCACCACCCTGGTTAAGCCAATCACTCCCTGCACAGTGGATGACTGGTATATTGAGGGTGGGGGGGGTACAGCCCCAAGCCCAGATTCTGGGGCCCCCTCACCCATTTTACCAGCACAATTGCAGTGGGACCCAGCGTGGCACATTGGAGAAGGCACTGAACCCAGACCTGGGAAGCCATGGGCCAAATCCTGCCTGAACCATGAACTCAGCGGGTGGCCCTGGGAAAGTCACAACCATTCTGCCTCAGCTCCCCCTTAGTAAAATGGAGACACACGTGGGTCTGTGCTTCCCTGTGCTCCCCTCCCTGAAAATCTGGGACTGTAAAAGCACTGTGCATGCCCAGTAGTGCTATAGAAATGATAAGCAGTAGTAATAGTGCCATGCAGCTTTGGTGTACAGGGCATGTCTGGAGTACAGGCTTTGCAGTCCGGTTATTCAAATACCTCTGCCAGGATATCCACCTACTCCCCTGCCTCTGAGACAGCGGGTTGAGACCCTTGTGATGGAGAAGGTGCGCCACGGAACCTCACACACCCCTAAGTCCATCTGGCTCGGTGTCTAGTGGGACGAGTTACTGTGGGCCAGGTTACCCGTCTTCCACTCCAAGAGACAGTGTGCAGGGGATCCCTGCCACCCGGGCAGACACAGGGGTGCAATGCCCCCACCTGAAAAATAAGGGGGGTCAGGCAACCTGCCCGAGTACACCTCTGTGGGTACAACAACCCAGTGAGAGAAATCAAGTTCCCGCCTTCTGCCATGGTGCCTACAGGAGGCATCTGATCCTGAATCCCAGGGGGAACATGTCACCCTGCCCTGCCCACCCGCTTCAGTGATACTGGCACCCGGGGAGGGTGGGAAGTGCAGCAAGACTTCTGAGCCCCCCTGGGGGAGCCCAAGGTAATGGCCATAAAGGCCTCATGCCCCTGGTTGGACCAGAGACTCCCCACTGAAGTCACGTGCACTTGAGACGGGGAGGGGGGTGAGCAGGTGAGCTGTTGAGACCTCAACAGGCCTTTGAACACACTGGGGGGAGTCTCTATGTTCCCCCTCCCCCGTTGTCCTGGAGGCAGAGCTTACAGGGGGTCCATTCTCAGTTTGGGCCCAGCCTGCAAAGGCCTCCAGTTTATGCTGTGGGCTGAGGCAATAGAGCTCCGTCCTGTTGCCGTGATAATTGAGGGAAGTAGGATGAGAGCACCAAGGTGAATAGAGGTATCTCTCGGATTCCTTCACGCAAGGGAGGGAGGGGTGAGACCCCTGAGTGCCCAGAACTGTGGGTTGTGTCTTGTGGGTGAGGGGGGCTTAACGGAGCTGTATATACCTTCCCGGGACCCTCTCATGTCCTTTCTCGCAGTGCTCCACCCGAAGGGCCTCAGAGTCCTGTGGTTTCAAGTAGTTCCCACTCCTGCTTACCTCTGCTCTCACACCAGCCCTAACAGCTGGCTGAGCCCAGAGCCACTGAATCTATGGTTCCCGCAAGTCCTGCATCATGAGACTTGCTTCGTGCCAAACCGTTGCCATGGCAACTGCTGAGAGGCAGCCCAGGCCTCAGACACTTACAGCATCCTGGCCATAGAGTGCTTACTCCTCTCTTTGATTGGGGTGAGGGGGAGAGACAAAGCCCTCCGCGCCTTCCAGAGCTGCTTGCAGCAGATGGGAGAAACAAAGGGGATTATATCCAGAGCTGCAGATATAGTGATTCTATGGGGTTTTATCCCACTTCTTATAGTACTTTGTTAAGGTTGTTACCCATATTTCATAACTATAAAGTAGGATGAGCTAGATGATGGTAGTCATGCCTTCTAGTACTTTTGCATCTGAGTCGCTTTAGTATTCTTGGTGTAATCTTGGTGTAATCTGAGTCGCTTTAGTATTCTTGGTGTAATCTTGGTGTAATCTATACATTAAATCATATTCCAGTACTGATATTCCAGCCTATGCAATCTACAAACCCAGAAGACACTGTAACTTTTATATGACTTCATATTTTATTTATTTATTTATTTATTTATTTCCACTGTTTATATCCTGCCTCTCCTGCCTAGGCAGCTCGAAGTGGCTTACAAAAATTAAAATATTTAAAAATATACATAAAATATAAAAAATACATAAAAGGGAGACATAAAAGAAAAGAAAAAACCCATCCTCCCTTCCTCCTTCTTCGCTGTCCTGACAGCCATGGTATAGGCTCAAAAATGGGCTCTATGCTGCAATCAACCAATTTCAGCACAAGACCGGCGCCACCATCACTCCAACGCCGCCCTTCCAGCTTCAGCTTCCAGAGACCCTCCACAAACCATGGTGGCCTGCGGTGCCGATGCCGAGGGAGTGGATGCCTAGGAGCCCTCTGGTCCATGGCCTCGATCAGCAGAGTATTCCACGAAACCACGAGGCCATTGAGTGGATGGCCATCAAGATCAGAGGGTAACTTCCCTAGAGCATTCTGGAACCTCTCAGATTCCCTCAGTCTCCATGGGCGAACCAACGGAACAAGTTCCACACCCTTCAGGGGTACACAGGCCCGCAGGAGGTAATGATAATTTATCCATCTAATTGCTGAGTCTGCCGGGAGGCCACACAGGGGAGGGGGGGCATTCTCAGTGTGGAACTCCCTTCCAGTTGGCCCCAGATCTCCCCTTCTTTCAAAGAAGCTGTAAGACCTGACTGTTCCGCCATCCATTTGGTTCGGGTGATGGGGGAGTGGGTTAGGGTGGGTTATTTTAGTATCCTCATTTTATGTCATGTTTTGTAGTTTTATTATTACAATTTTTATTGTTTGTAAGTTGCCCCGAGCTGCCTGTGACAGGAGGGGCATGGTAGAAAAACTTTTTAATAAATAATAAATAAATAAATAAATATAAATTCAGGCTTTTTACATATTGTTTTTTTTCAGTTGCTGACTCTGGGAAGAGTTCAGGGTTCTATTTCTGGAGCATCCAGGATCACTGATCAGATGAATACAAACTAGATTACTACTGGAGAAAGGTGCCATACTGATTCTAAGTAAGAAGGATTCACTATTAATTCTGGTATTGCATACTAAAGATAAAAATGCTGTTCAAATTTAGGACTTTCAGTAGGAAAATATTCAAATTATTGTAGTTATTATTGCTTGAAACTAGGTGGCTTTGGTTTATGGTATCCACATAGATTCTAGTCATGTAGATTGTCTCTGTGATGGATTATTTATTTATTTATTTATTTTTCAATCTTTACCCCGCTCTTCCCACAAAAGCTCAGTTTGCAAAAATCTAGATGATATATAAACATAAAACATATATAAGCATATATTTAAAATGTATTCAAGCAGTTTAAAAAAACCTTAAGCCCCACCCACCAACCCTGTCCCAAACCCCTCAACTGAATCCCTCCCAACCCTATAACAGTCTAACAAACATCTGGTCAAACAGAAAATTCTTACATCTCTTCCAAAAGTTAAGGAGGCTTGGGCTTAGGCAGATCTCCAAGGTGAGAGAGTTCCATAATTGTGGAGAAGCCACCAAGAACGTCTCTCTGCATGCCGTCATTGTACAAACCTCATGGGCAGTTGGTACTCGCAAGAGGGAGCCTTGGCATACCTCACAGGCCATGACAAAACATAAGGGAAGAGGCGGTCTTTCAGATACCTGTGGTCCAAGCCATTTAGGGCTTTATAAGTCAAAACCAGCACCTTGAATTGTAGCCTGAAAGCTATTAGCAGACAGTGCAAACTCTGGAGCACCGCTGTAATGTGCTCTGGAGCCCCCTGGCACTATCTACAAAATGAACAGGGCGGTTGTGAATGAATTGGGAACAGAGCAGTTGGAGAATATACTGGTTGAGCATATCTCCTTGGGAGCTATTCAGTTATGAAAATGGTTTCTGAACTGCTGGGTTTCTTTACTGCTTACATGTTGTACAAGTTAAGGCGGGAGCCTCTACTTACAATTTCCATGCTTTCTGGAGCACGCATACATTTGTAAGAACCTTAACTCCTCTCTTAAAACTGAAGGTTTTTTTAATGCTAGAATATGAATCAGTTTGGCACTGATCCAAGGTTTGTGTGTGTAAACCAAAACTAGATTTGCCTGTGTGCAGATAGTGTGTGCACAGGGTGCCCCAAGGAAATTCCCCAGCCTCTTGATGGGCCCAGTGCCACCACCCGGGAGAGGGAGCAGTAGGGCTGAAGTGGTGATGGCACTGTCATGTGGTGGGGGACTTTCCCATGAGCAACCTTGGGAGCTAATTATTTCACACAAGCAATAAAAACGTGAGAGAAGCAGTTTGACTAAAGAAGCCACATTTGACTGCAACCTTTTCTCCCAAGTCAAACTGTTTTCCTCACATTTTTATTGTTTATGTAAAGTAATTAGTTCACAAGATCTTGCACAAGCTGGCTGTTAATCACCCACATCTTTCAAGCTGAAATCTGAGGATTAACAATGGAGCTAAGTTACTCATGTGCATTACTTGTAATGTGTGAAGTAACTTAAACCCCTTCCCCGCATGGCTGAGAACATACCAGGAGACTTGAAAGCACCTCTCTCAGCTGATCCTTAGCAGATCGTTAGACAATGCGTGGCAAGATTCAATACAGGGGAGGGAGATTTAGCAGTACATTTGAAGGGTGATTATTATGGCTTATAAAGCACAACAGCTCTCCTGTGTAGGTAAAGAGCCGGGAGAAAATGTTTGTTTGAATGCAATCTTAGTCTGGTGCTCACCTCACTTTGCCTGTGTAGAGAATAGAGTAGGTGTAGCTAAACTGTTGCACATGCCACTTGAGCTGTTCAAGTGTAGCTCTCTCAGTCAGGGTTGCCTTAATGGTCATGTGTCTTACTTCTCCACATTTCATCAGTCTTCAGCTGAGTAACAGCTAAGTCTCAGAATCTCAGCAGAGCACTGGCTCTGCCAGCCAGTCACAAAGCAGGAGAGTTTTGTGTGTGCACACACATGTATATGTTTTCACACAGCTGTGTCTGTTGGCTCTCAGTGACAAACTTACTAATTCTGAGAACTGTTCGGCAATGGAATAAGCTGCCAAGGGAGGTTGAGGAATCTTCTCCCTTGGAGTTTTTCAAAACCCAGCTGAAAAGGCATCTGTCAGTGATACTGCCATGGCTCTGTGGCATTGACTAGATGACTCTTGATGTCCCCTACAGATCTAAAATTCTATGAATCAAAGATTTTGTTGTGCAGCTCATGGGGTTGGAAATTTTGACCACCCCTGAACTAGAGGAAGAGGCTGAGCTGAGCAGTAATCAGCTGTTGATCTTCTAGGGCAGCTACTGAGATGCAACCAGTCCTGCTAACCACCAGCCCACCTAATAAAATCCCAGTTGAATCAACCCTTATGGGGCTCAGAGCTATAGACACATATTAGGACCAAACATAACCCTAACCTGCCAGTGCACATGGACCCTTTTCACACAGACACTCTAACACTGATAAAATGGGTGTTACATTTTATTATACATGTTTCAGGGTTGCATGTGTGCTTTATGGGTGCCCTGCAACATGTATAATAAAATGTAACTCCATTTTATCACTGTTAGAGTGTTTGTGTGAAAAGGGCTATGGTTGGACGCTCAATAGAAACCCCTCAACTGGACCTCTATGGGTGATTTCAGACGTGCCGGGTCACCCTTTGGCCCCGGCATGGAATCACCTTTTAATCCCCCTCCGGAATCCGGCCAGCCTGTCAACCGACGTGCTGGCTGCTTCCGAATGAGGATTGGGGGAGGGGAGGGGCTGTGCGGCGCAACATGCGGCCGCACAGCCCTGCCCCTAATGCTCCCCCAGCTGCCCGCCCTCCAGGAGATGGGCGGGCTCACTGACCAATCCGGCCGCTGTGCCTGACCGCCCCTGTGGAATTGGCCCCGGCCCAGAATCGGGGGCGGTACTGTCCACCGATTCCGGGCCATGGGACGATAACAGACATGCATTACCACGGTCAATCACGGTGAATCCCCCCGTGATTGACCATGGTAACATCACGTCTGTTGGGCCAAAAAGAGATTCCTGCCAGCTGTTCACCCCCAGCAGGAATCGCTTTGACCATGCTTCTGGAGCTCCAGGTGGTCGAAGGGCTGGAAGCGTGGTCAAAGGGATTCCCGCTGGAGGTGAACATCTGGCGGGAATCTCTTTTCGGCCCAACAGACATTATGCCACCACGATCACCACGAGGGGATTCATCACCGTGATTGACCATGGTGGCGTAATGTCCAAAATTACTAGGGATGGGCAAACATGGTTCGGAAATTTGGAGTTCGGACTGAACTCAGTCTGTTCAGTCGACCGAACCGAACTTCTGAACTGAACTCGAATTTATAACCGAACCGAATTTCCGAACTCCGTTCTGTTCGCCCATCGCTAGTGGCAACACACACCAAAAAAACCTGGATTTGAATGGCCGAACTTGGTTTGGAAGTTCGGAATTCGACCGAACTTGGTCTGTTTGGTCGACCAAACCGAACTTCCGAACCAAACTCGAATTTTAAACCAAACCAAATTTCCGAACTCACATTTCAAACCAAACCAAACCAAATTTCCAAACTCCGTTCTGTTCGCCCATCCCTAGAATTTACCCCATGTCTCTTGTAGCTCTCAAACATGTTCTATAGCTATTACAGAATGAACTTAATACTTGGACCAAAAGCATGTCTACATGAGTAATCCCCAGCTAAAGGGATTTTTTTTATTTTACTCACTAACCACACTTACATTACTCCTGATCCAGTCACTATGTGAAAATTTGGTGACCTGGTGGATTGACAGCATTTAAAACAACTTTTTCACTGACTTCTGAATTAAGTAAAGCAAGAATCCTGTAGCTTAAAATGCAAGCATTTTCTTTTCCTTACTCCTATCCATTGAAATAGCATACCCTTTTTTAAAGCAATTGTGGTTTTAAATATTGCAGCCTTTGGAGTTAATTTACTAAATAAGAGAAAATTAACTGATTTGTTTGGACCACTTAAAAGGGCATTTTTGTTGAATGTGTAAAATGTCTATTAAAATAATCTGTAACGTCTACCTCTGCTTGATATTTTAATTTATTCCAAGCTAATAAATTACTCCCTTTCAGAAGCTATTGAAATTTTTCAGATAAATCCTTTTTAAGATTTAATGTGCTCAACTGAATGTTCAGCAATTTAGATACACACACTCACAGCTTGGGGTGGTCAGCGACAAAGGCTGGGAAAGGGTCAGATTAGCACTAACCTCTCTGCCCCTTGGGATTGCCAGGGTGGTAAAAATTAATGTGATCCCTCCCCACCCCCCACCCCCACCCCCCCCCCCCCCCGCACAGGTCTGATTGTTGGATAATTACTTTTCCACTACAACATTTAACAAATGACCTTTTCGAAGGCCAGGCCCATTTTCTCTACAGCTGGGGGAAGGAGCAGTGGAGAAGAGAGGGAGGAACGGGGAGTTTGTGTGGCTATAATCACATACAGCAGATCTGGGTCACTTTGGTAGTCAGGCTAGCTGAAACACAAAAGGCTCACTCACTTTGTCTCAGGCAGGGCTCTGTGCTACAGTTGCACACATATCAGAAATATTTTTTCAGGCTATCAGTTATTATATTTCAACATTGCATCCTAGCTCTAGGGAGCCCTTAGCAAGCTGTAGCAAAAATCAATCCAGTTTTACAACTTTTACCTTGGCAGGATTCCAGCTCTTTATCTACCTCACCCAGTAATTTAAAGATGCTGTATCTCTTCCTGTGGCACAGATATATTGAAAAACGTGACATGTCCTTGATATTAATAAGAGTTCGCACTAGCTAGTTTAAGTAGGGTTAATTTGTTTCATTTTATTTGAGGAGATTATGTTTTCCTTATTAACGAACCCATGGGTGATGTTTTCACTGCCCTTAGACAGGTGTACTTTTTGTTTGTTACCAGAAGTAACACTAGCTACTTGTTTTTGCATTAAACACACATTTGTCTGTTGTGCCTATTTGTGCAAACACATTTTGTGTCATGCACTTACGTGCTGGGATCCCAGAACTCATGGTTTAAACACTCTTTTATGTCAGCTGCTTTTATATGTAGATGAGCCTACTGTCCCTTCTGGTCCATGGTCACCCAAGATGCCATAGGGATTCCT
Organism: Sphenodon punctatus; assembly: GCA_003113815.1. Taxonomy (NCBI): domain Eukaryota; kingdom Metazoa; phylum Chordata; class Lepidosauria; order Sphenodontia; family Sphenodontidae; genus Sphenodon; species Sphenodon punctatus. The sequence goes on from QEPC01002769.1 coordinate 2,969,927, forward strand.
TGCATCAAGGGACAGCTCTTGGCCAAAAGCTGATGGTAGAGGACTATGGGGACTATAAACATCTGTTAAATCATCCACGTACCCCAGATGATGCACCCAAACGCTGGGGAAGAGCATGCACATGCAACCCATGCACAACCCACATCCACCTCTATTATGGGAATGGTGGTGTGTGTGCAAACCATGTGGAAATCATGCGGAAGGTGTGCACAAATGAATTCTGGATTGTGCCTGACATCAGTGATTTCCACGCATGATGGGTTTCCCCAGATTTAGCATTATGTCTGGTAGCACCCTCTCTTACGTCAGGTCTCATATTCTTTGTGTGTCAGCAGGACCAGTACCTTTTATTTTGGTAAGTTCCAGTTTTATTCTTACTGCTTCAGAATTGGTTACAATGATAAATATGATCATCTCCAAAGTTCCATACCAGTTTCAAGGAACCTGCATGAAGTTGCAAGTTCAAGTTATATACTGGGAGGCTCTGAGACCAGATTTTCAGTAGCTCATACATGCATCTACTCTGATTTAATGCATATAGACATCGTGTTTGGTTTTATCAGAAAGGTTTATGAATCAAAAGAAAGAGTGGTGGTGTAGTCATAGAGATCTCTGGAAAGGTGACTACTTCCCAGATGGTGGGAAAACTTGGATTGCAAACACTGGTCTTGGATATTTCTGTGTTGGTGTAGACTGCACAAATAGATAGCAGATGCCAGGCTTCAGTTGAGATATGAAGGAATCAGCATAAAAGGAGGAAATCTATCTTAGAACTGCACTTAGAAGGGTTTTTTAATGTTTATTTTAGAAGCATCCCCAGTCTCTATTCCTTTACTCAACGTGCATGTAGAAGCTCATGGAGAAGAGATGAGCCACTAATCAGATGGGACCAGTTTTCATGTTTCTTATTCTCCACTTGCAGTTCAAAATATATTTTAACCAGTTTCTGCTAATCTTACTTTATTAAATTCCCTTGCAGCATTTAGCTTGAGGGCTGATAGGCTTCTCCATTTTTGTGTCATGCAAGCTGCTACTGAGTAAACGTTAGAAAAACTACGGCAGTTAAAAGACAATGGGTCTGATTCATTCCTCAAGTTCTTATGGCATAAGATAAACTGTGCTCCCACCCCCCAGCAGCGGGGAGAGGAGCAGGATGGGAGCTACATTTTTAGGGAGCTCCAGAGCCACCCAGTGCTACCTACAAAATGGACAGGGCAGTTGTGAATTAATTGGGACCAGAGCAGTTGGAGAATATATTGGTTGAGCATATCTCCTTGGGAGCAATTCAGTTATGAAAATGGTTTCTGAAAGAATTAATGATTTTTTTCCACTCTCTCATTCAGTCACCTTTAACTGTGATTTTGGCAGAACTCAAAACTAGGAAGGAAATATCCTGCTTTGTATTTGAATTGGGGACACACATAAGGAAACAAAAGTCGGTCTTTTTTGAAAGGGCAATCAGTTAATCAACATCTGGTGCTCTTCCCTCTGTATCTCTGTTAAACCAAGGTCCAGTATTTTGGCAAGTGACAATTACTCTGCTCATTTTCCATATAAGGCATTGATTCAACATCCTCGTTATGAGCTTTTGGCTATTAAGGATCTCAGAACACATTTAAAAGAAAAAAGAAATGTGTATAATCTTCACTTTAATCCTCATGATCAAGGCCAGTGACTTCCACTTTGCACACAGTTGGCCCACCTAGACATTGTCTAGTTGTCCAATTTCACAGCACCAAAGGGAGACCAGAATTTGAACTTGGAACTTCCAAGTTCCACACCACTGGGCCACACTGGCCCTCTCTAAAGAGAAGGGAAATGTCTTGGCCAAATTCTAATTTTAAAAACTCCATTTTACTTATTTAAGTTCATTTGCAAGTTTTTTCTTTGGTTTTATGTTTTATTTTACATTATCATAGAGCTGTGGGAGTGACTCTGTAGTTAAGACAGGCTGTATTCATTGTTAAAATTATGAAAATTCTAGTCATTATAAAATTTAGATTATTTATCCTATCACTGTGACATTTTGTAGTAAGGCTTGCTTGGGAGAGGGGTAGAAACTGTCCAAATTTCAGACAGATTGATTGAACGATGGCTGAAGTATATGAGTAAAAACTGGAGGCAGAACTGTTTTTTCTGGACTTTGAGATCATTTCCTGTTGGCAGATAAAAGTGTATTTAAGTTATTCATCTGGAGGTGTAGAGGTGTTATAAAATCCAAGTCTGCATTCTAGTCATTTATTGAGTTTGTATTTTTAAAATCCATTGTGTAGTTTTAAAGTTAGGATGTTTTGAAATTCCCATGTTATCCAACAGAGTGAGATTTATAAGTTACGTCTTGAGTATTGCGAGAACCTCTGAGTGAGAATTACAGAGCCACTCAAAGGAGAAGTGGGTATGTCAGAAGCACAAGCCAGGGAGATGGTGCAAGAATCATCAGGGAAATTAACAAAAAGTTCTGGAAATTGATTAAAAGTTCCAGAAACTAAAAAGTTATAAAAAATACTGGAAAATGATGGAAAATAATGGAATGTAACTCTGTTCATTTTGTATTAGGTCTGAGACAATTCAGAGGGAACTGGGATGTGGGATGTGGGAACTGGGATGTGGGAAATTGGGGGATGGTAGAACTTGGGGGGGCATGTTCATGGCAATGGTCTTGCTTAGCAGGGAGGGTGGAGAGGGTGCTCAACCCAAGTCTGGTATTATTTCCTTCAGCCCCCTGAATTGGCCCCAGAAGAGGCACAGTGCACATGCTGCACTGTGGTGGTGCACAGACGGGCCAATGATGGCACCTCTGCCCTGCGCTACCATCAAGTGCAAGTTCATGGCATGGAGCTTGGTAGCATAAGTCAGGGTGCTCGGAGGCCACCACATAACCCAGAATGGGCAGCATTTTTGGCAAGGCACCACCAGGACAAGAAATGGGAGCGCTCACCCACATGGACTGCTAGTAAAAGGAACAACGCCCCTCTACCTGTTGAGCTCCAGCAGCCACCACCACCCATTCCTCCACATCCTGGTCCAGGAGTGGCACCATCCCTGCCCCGTGCCCTAATTCAGTTCCAGGAGAGAATTCAGGTTGCACAGGCAGCACTGCCTGGCCAACAGGCAGAATATGACAGGATAGTCAGACAATGGCAGGATCTGTCAAAGAAAATACAC
>QEPC01002769.1:3000712-3018745 GCA_003113815.1 Sphenodon punctatus
GTTTATACATTATTTATTTTAAGCTTGATGTGCACGTAGATTGTGTTTTCTTCCATCCGATGTTAACCATGGGAACTCCTTGCTGCTGCATTATGCCATGCCACTGGCCTACTGTCCCCCTGGCTCCGCCTACCATCCCCCTGGCTCCACCCACCATCCCACTGGCTCCTCCCACTGGCTCACCGGCCTTACTGCCCCTCCAAACTCAAAACCCACCAGCCGCCCCTGGTCCAAATAAAGAGATCTTCTGAGCTACTTTGTCTCCAACTCCTAAACTAATTAAAACATAATTAGGTTATCTTGGTTCCAGTTCTGTATTCTAATATGTAATTCTATAAAACCTAGCATGAGGAAAGTTTTAAAACAAGGCATAGTTGGGGACAATTTGGTTCTCGCACCCAGACATTGGAGCTCGGAACTGAGCTGGTGAGACCACATTCAGTTTAACTGAGCCTTGTTTAACTTGACCAATTAAACACCTACTCCATTGCTTAAAAGACTGCTTTCATGGAAATCATATCTTTAATATTGTAATATCTTTTGAACTGTTCTGTTTTTATCTGACTTGGCTTTTTTTAAAATACATGAAGTACTTTGTGTAAGACTTTTATGTTATGTACAGATATTGCCAGTATATCCCAAGAATAAAGAAGTTTCAGCCCTGAGATAATTGCTTTAAGAAAAGCCTGAGGGACTGAACCATTTCCTTGCTTTCTGTTTGACGTGACCTTAAATTTAAGCTGTGATCCACAAACCACTTACTCTGGAGTATTCGGTTTGCGGACGGCAACCCTCATAAGTAAGGTACAGGGGACCTGCAACTCCGACTGATTGAGGCTGAATATGCAAATGGCATCTACAAATATGAAACTGCATATTCGATTTAGCCCTAATGTTAAGGAAACACTGAGGAACCTGATCCAGTGTTTACTATTCATCTTTACAACTGCATTTTCAGGTAATCAGTATTACTGTGATATTTATACAGTGCTCGTTATTAATGCTGTGGGTGCATTCTAAAAACAGGTTCTGTTCTGAAAGAGTACTGGTTTCAGCAATTATTTTTAAGTATAGGTACTATCTCTTAAACTAACAGAATCTCTTAAAAAGAAGAATCTTTTCAAGCATGACCATGGATACCACAGGGAATTCGGTGCATACCACATTATCATTAATAAGCCAAAAGAGAAAACTGTACAGATTTTAATTTTATCTACTGTATTTTGATAATATAGTTTACTGAAAAGATCAAGGAAGCTTACATCCATTGTACATTCTTACAACCAAGACATGTACTATTTTGTAAGTTATTCATCCACTCTCCAAAATATTGCATATGTGTATGTGTGTACACGCGTGTGTGTGCATGCATGTGTGCTTGTATGTGCATGGAATAATATGGAATAGCTTGTGCATGTCGACTTCAGTGTAGTCGATCAATACACCTCCTCTTTCCACTTGCTCTGGAAAATAGGTAGTCCACTGTAGCTGTTCCAAAGCTCTTGGAAATTGCGCAGGGACTTGCCACATGTATCTTCAATGCACACTAAAGGTAGACATACATGTATATGCACAACAGCTTGTGTTGTCTGCCCAATGCATGAGCATTATGAGAAAACACCATCATGAATAGATGAAGCTTTGTAGGCAGATGTTACCTCGATACAATATATACCTTTTTATTGCTCATACACCAGTCATCATTGAAGAGTAACTGAGCTGTCATTTCACAGTTGCTCATACACTTGTAGGCAGAGCTCCATATTCACTGCATTTTCCCCATTGATATTAACAATGGGGAAAACACAGTGAAGCAGTAGGTACAGGATGTATGGATTACCTGGGTGAAATTCTCACTTCGTGTATTTCTGACTGGATACAATACATGCCTGAGGAAGGGTCTTGTGTGGTCTGAAAGCTTGCTCATTCTCATCAACAGTAGTTGATCCAGTAAAAGTTATCAGTCAAACCACTTTGTCTCCCTCTCTGTCACTTGGAACCAACACAGCAGTCACACACTATCCCTCACATACATTCTAATATAATCCATAATTTTTCCTAACATCCGGGTAAAGAAAGATGTCAGGTGTGTGACAGTAATGATCTGCATTTTATTTTCTAACTCTACAGTAGAGGTTTACTGCTAGATCCTTTAAAGGACTGCAAATTCCTTTTTCCCATTCTTCCTAGATGCAGCTCAGGTAGTGGTACTATCTTTGTTCCCTTGAAACTGAATAAAGGAAGATTAGCCCATTTATTATGCAAGGTTTAACAAGATTTCATTTCTAGGGATTCTTAGAAATAGGATAGTGATTCCTTGTATCCTTCCATAAATGATAGAATCTAGGTGAGTCATCTTTAGAATGTTATATGCAAATAAAACGGGAGCTGATGAACTTTATAGAGTTTTTATTTTCTCCATGTGATAGGAGTTTCTACATAAATCACTATAGTGGCTATTTAGACAGCTATTATTCTATAGGAAAGTTTCATTGAATATCAGTTATATTTAGGATAGAGATGTGAACTGAAGGTGTGGCAATGTGTCTATCTATGAGTAATATCCAGTTACTAATAATAAGCATGTGAAGATCACTGGAGCTGATCCCATGCCCCGTGCACTCTGCTGCATGCCCCCTGTGCTGGGTTGCTCGTGGCTTGCATGTACATATGGGTGCACACGTGCCATGTGTGCTCAGTGCAGCAGTCCACGGGGCATGGTATCAGCCCCACCGAGAAGGAAAAAATTAGGGATGGGCGAATGCAGTTCAGAAGTTCGGAGTTTGGCCCGAACTCGGCATGTTCGGACAATCGAACCAAACTTCTGAACCGAACGCTCGAACTTCCGAACAGTTTGGAAAAGTTCGAACGAGTTCGGATGAGTTTGGGGTGGGGAAAATGTGACGTTGGGTGGGAAAAACATGAGTGGAAGCGGGAGGCAGCTGATGAGCACACTTCTTGGCACCAGGGCTGGTTTCAGCTCCAAAAATACTGATACCAAAAAATTTCAGTTTTGGTTTAGCTACCAATAGCACTTTTTTGAATGTTTAGCCGAGTTTGGCCAAACCAAACTCCACCGAACCGAACCGCCGAACCGAACAGCTGAACCCAAACTCTGGTTTTGAACCGAACGACCGAACATCCGAACATCCAAACGGCGTTCTGTTCACCCATCCCTAGAAAAAAGACTGTTATGTTAGAGTTAAAGACAAGGAGCTGGGACTTTATAATCATTTAGCCACAAGGATTATCCATTTTTTAATTTCTAAATGGTGATGGTTGACTTGCAATTTGTGGAATGAATATCAAGGTCAGAGTTGCATTTTGCCCATATTTTGCTCACTGTAATCAACATCTTGACACAGTATAATAAGGCTAACACAAACGCAACATGTATAAATATTTAAATGCAAGTTGACACTGGCCATTTTTAAACAAGCACGGCTGGGTAGGGGGTCCGTGTACGTAGAGTGGGGTGGCCACAGACTGCCCACCCACTTAGGGTGAGTGGGGAAGGATTCAAATGAGCCAGGGATGTGTGTGCTCCCCTACCTATGCACATTTTAGCCTTCCCTTGTACAGAGCAGTCCGTATTTTTCTCTGATGCTCTGTGAGTGGCCTTGGGTGGGTGGTGTGTGGGTCACGGGAACACACACACACGCCCCATGCTGCCTTCAGATGGGCACTTGGATGTGTGTAGAATGGGTGGACCTGCATGGTTGCATCTCATTTTAAAACATCTACAGATTCACCACACAAGTAAATCTGCAAATGAATCTCTTTAGTGGGTTGTAAGCTGTCCTGATGTTATTAGACACATTGTTTCTTCTAAGTGATCCTAGATACTGTATAATATATTTTGAGTTACATCAGAGTCAGACAGAGCTGATGAGAGGATACTTTCATGCAGGTCTTACCAATAACATTCAGAAATGAAGAAGCTGCATTGTTAGAAAAATGTCTTTGGAGGCATAGGAACTGCTTTCTGAACTTATGCAGAATTGCTTGCTAATGGGTAGCCTTCTTTGATAACTCATGTACAGTACGGTGCAGCTGGATGAAAATCAAACTCAAAAGAAGCTCACTTTTGTCTTTCCTTATTTATCATCATTATCATTACTTTTTACTTTGGTTAGCAGATGTTTCTTTGGTACTGTGACATCCTTTATAATTTGCACATATATTAATTTGACTGGCAGAAAAGTCAATGTACTCTACAGTACCTTCTGTGTATTTAACATCTATAGATATGTAATGTATGGAATATGAAGAGCCATTAAGGTCTGCCATACATTGCATAAAGGCATTTTTAACATGCACATTTTTATAAAGTGATCACTTTTGACTTTCTTCTGTTACTAAGTGAAAGGGCCTGATTGCTTCAGATCCTAGTCACTAGTTTGTACCAGAGAGGGAAGCATTTTGCATCTAATATATGAACCCCTGGCATTCAGTTGGTATATGAAAAAGAAATAATTAATCAGACTTCCTTTCCAGTGACCTACAAGTATCCAAATGCTTTAATTAAAATCAGAAGACAATCTCTTTAAGTTGTGAGAACCAAATCCTTATACTATTTAATTCAGTGGTGGAAAAGGCCGTCTTCCTCCATTGGGGTCAGAATTTGGCCCTAAATGACTTTATATGCACATAGTAGAAGCAACAAGGTGTTCTGTGGGCCTCACAGAACACCAAGTTTTCAGAGCTTTCAAAGCGAGTGAGTGCCATTTCCTGGAACTATCCAGAGACACTAGAAACCCAATGAAGGAAAAAAGGAATTTGGGGGCTTACTGTTATATGGGTTTAATATCATATGACACAAATAGCAAAATAAGGCCACTTTTACATGAGGCACTTAGAAGCGCCTCTGGAGCCCTGTATTCATAAGGAAAGCTGCGGAGTGTTTACACACTCCCCATGCTACCAGAAGTGACATGCCGCCCATTCTCTTCAGTGACAGCAGCTGCAGTCACGGGACTTTCAAGAGGTGAGTCCTGTAGACCTGAAAATTGATGTCTACAGAATGTGCATCTTGAAAGCCCCGCATCTGCAGCCGCCGCTGCTGGAGAGAATGGGCTGCACATCACTTCTGGTAGCGCGGGGAGCATGTAAACACCCCATGCATGGGGTGCTTCTAAGTGCCTCGTGTAAAAGTGGCTTTAGTATGGATACTTTCCTTCCTTGTTGGTCATTATCAACTATCTTTATCAAAACAATGTTTTAAACCAAAGTCTGAAGAAGAGCAAAAAAACTTAGTGTAGTAGAAGGGTAAAAACAGTCTGTTGAGGCACTGCCAGATGTTGGCCTGGGATTGTCCCAGGCCATGTTGGCAGCGAGCCCAGGCTATGACCTCAGAAAACTTCCAAGTTCACAGCCTGGGTGAGGGCCTGCCTGAAAGGGCCAAAGTGGGCCACAGGAGACTATCATGTTTTTTGTGACCTGTCACGGCCCGGGTTGGGGTATGAATTACAATTGATATGGTTCAGGGGCATAACCAAAGGGACAGCTGGGGGGTGGGGCTGTGCTTCCCATTCAATGCCAGTGTCCCTTCATTCATTTCTCTCCTCACTCTGTCTGCTATTGCCCTCCTAGTTGTGCCCCCTCAACAAAGGAAAGTGACCCCCATCTGAAAGACATTGGCTACACCACTGATAACTTTGCTGATATCCAAGGTAGGTTCTTTGTGCAAAGTAGAAGCCTTGCATTGTACACATCTCGAGTCAGGGCCCAATGTGGTCCATTCCTCACATAGAACACTATGATATCACAGTACTCTGGCTGGCCCCATCCCTCACACAGAGCACTATGACATCACAGTGCTCTGTAAGGGGATGGTTCTAGGTACTCTTCTACTCCATTTCAACGTAATCCCTACAGAGCTGTGACATCACAGCACTTTGTAGGTAGGGAGCCTGCCCAAACCTAAGACGCTTGGGCAGAGTGTCTGTCTGGCCCAGGCCCAACCAGAACTAGTCAGGCTCTGTTGATCTTGGGCCAGGTCACAAAAGGCTGATGCTTTAAAGGTGAATGAATGTGAAAACTGTCTTGTAGAGTGGTAGTTTGGTAGTTTAGTTTAGTTTATTCCAGCAATTAGCTCTCACCATAGCCATAAAATAAATAAAGAAATAGGACCAAACTAACTATACAAAGAAACATAAATAGGAATATCCACTATAAAATATACAAGTTTACATCCTATAAAATTTACAACTTAATTGATTGCTAAAAAACATAAAGGACATGAAAAGCAACATTAAAATAATTATCAAAGCAAAAATTTGGAAGCCCTTATTCTTCCATCGATCTTAAGCATAGGCATCCCAGCTCCTGGGCGACCCATGACAATACATTCTTTTGTAAGCTCTCGCTCTTCTACGGAGCATAGGTGTGAGCAACCTAATTCCTTGCTGACCCCCTATAAATATAAATAAGCTTATTATACTAACAGCAAAGTCTTAACAAATATACATTTGCAAAAACAACAACAATATAGCAATGAAATACACAAACAGCCATCAAATAAAATACCAGGTAAAGAAGATATCAACAAAGCCCCTGGCTCTCAGCCAGCCATATTCTTAATCTAGTTGCTGCTACCACAAAAGATGCAACCACTTCTGTTATGTCTTCCCTTTTACCTGACAACAAAAACAACAGTTGCTGGAGTCTAGACTTATTAGGGTCCAATCTTACTGTCCTAAATAATTTTTCTCTAGGTTTAGTATATGTAGGGCGACAGAACATACAAGGAATTAAATTTTCAATCTCACCAGCCCCGCATACACACAAATGCACTGAGTAGGCTATGCCCTTATACTTCCCCAGTATAACTTCCATCTGGAAGGCGGTAAAGGCCTTCCTAAAAGTCACATTAAATAGCCATTCCAAATATTTAGGGCCTTCATGGTCAGGAATCGAATATTTGTACCAAGGAGAGACTCTTGAGTTAGAAGCCTGGGACCAGGCAGTCGGAGATTCGGTGTCAGCGATTCTACACTTAATCACTCTGCTTGCACCCTAAAATGGCAGGGGCATTAAATATTCAGGTGAATACCTAAGTTTAAACACCACCCCACACCAACCAAGGTCTAGTCTTGTAGAGTGTGCACTTGCAGAAATCCCTCTGAAGCAAACCTGGCAGAGTGCTTTCAGGACCAGTCTGTAAGTCACTTTTGAAAATGGGACTTGAACTCAGTTATGGGATTTAAGCACTTGCAAAACCTTTTTCCAGGATGTCAGATCTGTTGTCTCCCAAATTTCATTCTTTCCTCCTTCAGCACATTGATAATTTCCCTGTCCTCTTTGTCACTAGATTTCAGAATCTAAGCATCATTTTCACCTCCGTTCTATCATGTAACCCCCTATCCAGAATCTTGCTGTACCTTCTCATGCAATTTATTGTGAACCTTACGCATGTGATTTACTTTGTGCTCCAGAAGGCCCCAATGAAATTAAGTGAAGGCATTTATTTTAATTGGGTCTTTTATCTTTAAAGTATATCCCTTCTTTTGTGACCCAACTGTTTAAATGGAGCTTAAAGCTGACCTCCTCAATAAGGGTGTTACTCCTCATCAATAATGGACCTCGCATTTCTTCATGGGTTTTAATGAACCATGGTGCCCTGGGTCCATCTCACATTGAGTTGATCACAATAACAACCTGAGTCTATCAGCATCTTCTTTAACAGAAAACAAGAGAAAGACAGACACTAAAAAGTGTGGCCAGTAACTTCGTAGTGCCTTTAAATTGGTTACTGTTAATTTTTACAAGTGGAAATCAGTGTTGCTTGGGGGAAATGATTTGTGCTTTCTTTGGATGATGAGCTGGATGGATATACTTTTTAGGGTGCTAACTAATTTGGGACTGGGAAAACTGGACTTAATTTCATGACCATCCTATGTCTCCTTGTTATCTCTGTTTTTTAAAAATAAAACATTCCCCAACCTTTATAGAGGTGGTGTGAGTATAAATAAGCTAGACTGGTGGTAAGCGCTCAGATATTGTGAAAATGGGGGAGGAGCATAAAAATATATAAGACAGACTATGGTATTCCTCTTAGACTGAACCACTCTTGTTACAGGGCTCAGAAGGGGGCTGTTTCATGTAGTCTAAACACAGCACATTCATATCATTATATCAAAACAGCTAATGGGGAAACTTTTCACAGTTTTCTAAAGTGTCATTAAAAAAATAATACTTGTATAGTAAACGTGTATATATAAATACTATATAATATAGTAAAAAGTGGTAAGAACTACACTGAACAAAAAAGTGAGAATAAATTTTATAAAATATGCACAGAAAATGCCCCATGTTTACAGGTTTTGCCCTGTTTGTAAAGGGATCCAGCACACCTAATGGGTGCAAGGCTTTACTCTTATTTCAGGTTTTATTTATTTATTTGTTTATTTTTAAAGAGGAAAAAATGTTATAAAGCCTGATTTCCATACCTAAAAGCAAAACAAAGTTTGCTAAGAAGTGAACTGGAAAAATACAACAATAAGTGAGATGTTTTACATTTCATTTAAGAAAACATTCAACTAAAAATAAGTCCTTTGGCAGAACCCAAGAGGTCATAATGGTGTGATCCATTCCGTCCTGTTTACTCCCAGCTCCTGACTGTCAGAGGTTACAACCTACTTGGCTAACAGCCTTTAATGGACCTATCCTCCAAGAATTTATCCAATCCTTTTCTGATCCAGCTATCCTGGTGGCCTTGACCATATCCTCTGGTAACTAATTCAACAAGTTTAGTGAATGTCCCTAAAAATAATTTGTGAGTTCTCCCCAGAGCCAGCATATAATGTGAAGCAGTTTTCATAGCCACAAGCAGCAAAACCTGGTGTGAGCTGATTTTAAATAGTGTTTATGAAAATTTGGATGTAGCTGTTTGGCTGCAAGTGATGTCATGAAATCGCAACATTTTGCCTTGGGTACATTCAGAAGGGGGAAAAAATCCACCCTGGATTTGGTTTCCAATTTTCACAATGTTTTACCTGGGCATCTTTCCAGTCATAGCTAGGGAAGATGGCACCCTTGTTCTTGGATAACGGTCATAGTGCATACTGCTTGCTCATTAATACAGCAATTCCCTAACACAATGACAGATAAAAGAACTTTCCTTTTATTGAACTAAATGCTGGTTTTACATAAAATAGACCATAATTCAGAGTCTGTAATGTCTACCGAAAGGTTAGACTCGTTACCATCCAAATAGGCTGAGCTAATAAAAATTATATTTGTTACAATCCAAATAGATTAACCGGCCTTAAGGGCTTAGCTATGTATCTCACTTTTCAATTTTCTTATAATTAAATTAACATAAAATAGACTTGACAAACAAATGGCTGTATCAGAAACAGGTACATTCTATTTAACCAAAATAAGAGTTCTATTTACATTTATAGAAACTGGTGTGCATTTGGAGAGCTAAGGGAAAAGAATTCTACATTGAAAATACTTAGGTTTAAGAGAATTAGTACAGTGTCCTAGGGTGCAGCCAGATGAGCCCTGCCAGGACTGATCCCCATGTGCCCTGGGGTGGGCAATTTCAGCTGCCACACTGCGGGGCCAGTGAGGAAGGCAGGGCAGATGGTCCTCGCTTGTGGGGAAACCGGGCAGGTGGGCTGCTGTCGGCCATCCCACCATACCACACCATTGGACAGGCCAAGGCACTGGCCACACGTGTGAGCACTCAGCCCCGCCCCACCCTCCACAGCCCGCTCATTATTCCGCCTCCGGCCATGGCGTGACTGCGTGGAAATAGTGACAGTGTCAGCTACTCAGCAGCAGACCTCGCAGCAGGGTGGAGCAGATGGGGATTGGACCCATGAGTCATGGCACACTACCCCGATTTGGGCAGCCTTATCCCCAATTTGGGTAAGGCTGCTACTCCCCGTATCCCACACCCAGCTGCTACACCTATCTGCCTGCCCCACCATGAACCCACCATGGGGTGCCATGAATATCTGGTGCCTTCTGGGCATACAAGCCTCTGCATCTTGTGGCAACGATGTCCAAATTGGGATAAGACTGCCCAAATCACAGTAACGTCTCATGTGGCTACACCTATAGTGAGTGTTAACAAACATGATGGTGGCCGCTTTGGCCAACGGAGGCCCACTTTGGCTCTTGAGCCACTGGCATATTTGTTAGTGCCCGGTCAGCTGTTCACCCAGGATTGCTCCTGGGTGTGTCAGTGGCAAGCCTGTGCTATAATCCCAGAGACATCCAGGTTTACAGCCTGGGCTACCATCCACCCAACCGGGACAAGTGGGACCCAAGTGGGACGCAGCAGGCTATGTTTGTTATAGCCCATCATGACCCAGCCCATATCGGGTCTGCCATGCCATGGCAGCCATCGTTGGTCACTGTGACTGCCCATTATGGCAGGGGGCAAGGCACTGGGTGAGCATGGGGCAGGGCCGGCCACACATTCATACAGCTCCCCACCCCCAGTGGGACACCAGCACATTTGTGATGGCAACGCTCTGCCATTACTTCTGCTAACACCCAGTGGGGCTGATCCCATGCCCCATGGATTCCACGCATACCCGCACACACAGGCAGCCATGCGCAAACCGTGCGGTGGACCTCCATTGTGAGCATATTGTACTATGAAGAAACAGAGTGCATGTGCATGCATGTGAGATCTACAGAACATGGGAGCAGCCCCACTGTCTTAATTGCTGACTCTAACTTTGTGGGCCTCATATTCTAAATTATATACGTAGCAAATGGCTCAACATCACTAGTTTTTGTGGATCCCAGTTAAACTATAGCCAGCTATCACTTCAGCCTGCCTCACTTGGTCTCCTTACATATATTCTCGCTTTCTATTCATCTGCTACCCCCATGCCTTGCTTAAACTATGGGCTGCTGGACTCCAGTTCTGTAATAGTTTTAACAGCTCATTAACACAGACTATATGGTTTATTCAGCAGTACTGACCTTCCTAAAAATGTCCTGACTCTCCATAAAATATGTCTCTACCCATTAGTTTTCTAACACCTTTTTTTTTACCCCTCAGTTCTGTTCCACTATAAATCTTGAAATCTTGATATTCAGAATCTTAATCTTCACTGCTTGAAAAGAAACAATAGGGTGTGAATACCGTCTGGACCAAAGACTTTTCTCTGACTATCCTTTTGAATGAAACACCAGGAGACTCTACTATTTGGCAGAGTTGTCAGCTTAATCCTCACAAACCCAGGTGTCACTCACTTCAGGTTTATGCTTCAGAAATATGGGCTAGATTCCTCTCTTCCCCCTTTCCAAATCCATCAGCTTGCACAAGAAGTCAAGAAAGAGGGGTGGGGAATGTTGGACATGCAAGGACTGTGAGATCATTGCATCCATTTGCCCAATGCAGAGTTTACAGAGGAGTGTCAGTAGCTAATCATCAATAAGCAGGCAGGAAGCATACTTAAGCTTAAGTAGCTTTATTAGGAAATACATGTTAGGATAGGAAAGGCCTACATCTATGCTAAGTCCTAAGACTAGGTGTGTTCAAGAGGGAGGAAGGAAGATCTCTGAGACACAAAGAGATGAGAAATCTCTTGGGGGAGGAGATTGACCAATCAGTTCCTGTCAGGAGTAGGACAGATAGGATGGGGGAAGGGTTCCCTGATCTGTCTGTCTACTCCTGGTGTTTCTAGCAAACAAACAGGATGAGGTGCTTAGGGGGGGATGCAACCAAAGGAATATATTTCCAACAGGGAATGCAAGGGAGGCTGCACATTAGCAACATAATAGCTCATGAAACTTGGGATGATGTAAGATGTAGTTTACGAATAGGAGTGCACAAAATCTTAAAATCTCTCAAGGCTATAATGGGCTCTGCACTCATCCTGACCCCCTCATCCTCTCTATTTTTGTCATTCATCTGGAGGATTCATACATCTCTCTGCTCTTTAAATAAGACTAAGGGATGGGTAGAGTAAGCTGGGGTCAAATTCACCACTGTGGGCATTTGCTAGTTGCAGACAGTATGGGGGTCTGAGGAAAAATTTATTTCAGTGATGCCAGATTGGCCACAGGGTTTTTCACTTTCTCCACAGCAGCTTGGAGCTTGTGGTTATTATGCAATATTTCATTCTCACCTTTCAGCACAACTTTGGCATGTTTTCAGCATGAGAACTCTAAGAATCCGTGTAAAACAGAGCGTAAATCCTGCCTTGGAAAACATCTCTGGGAGTAAATGCCTTCTTGTACCACCAACGGTGTAATAGAAAGGAGATCAGGGCTCCCAAGGCCCATGTCCAGATCTGAAGGGGGAAAGCTGTGACCCAGGCCATAGGAAAGAACAGCTATTGGACTCCCTGAGTGAAGAGGGCAGAAGTGCCTCTCTAACTGATGATGGACAGAGGCTGCAGCAGCCTTCCTGATGAGATATAGGATAAAAAGAACCTGTGTCCCCTTCCAGTTATATGTCTCAGATTCTGAGACATATAGCTGAAAGGACCAGAGTCCCCCTTCTGAAAGGACCAGAGTCCTCCTTTTTTCTGTGATCTGGATTCAAAGAGTTGCCTGCTTCACAACCTAGTTTCTTGGATTTTTAATAAATAAATAAATTGTGGTCTGTTTTAAATTAATAACTTGTGTCTTGGTCTTTCTTGCTGAATCACTCACAACAATATTCCTTGGGCCGCAGGAATGTCCTGGGTGTGGATTGGAGCAGAGCTGGTAAAAAATAAATCAATCAATATTTATTTATTTATTTATTTAGTCAAATTTCTACCCCGCCCCTTGTAAAACAGCTCGGAGCGGCTTTCTTTGAGTAAAAGCAGATATGACACTGGTCCAGAACCCACCTGCACGTGTGCAAGCACTGTCAGATGTTGGCCCAGGATTGCCATGTTGGTTGCTAGTCCAGGCCATGACCTCAGAAAATCTCCAAGGTGGCTGACCAGGCCAAAGCAGGCTCCTACTACTTATCATTTCCATAGCGCTACCAGGTGTACACAGTGCTTTACAGTCACAGATTTTCTGTGCTTTACAGTCACAGTCTCTGCCCAGTGGGCTTACAATCTTAGACAAACAAGGATGAGAGGAACACACAGATATTTCCATTTTACAGATGGGGAATTGAGGCTAAGAGATTGTGATTTGCCCACAGCCACCCAGTAAGTTCTTGGCTAAGGTGAGAATCAAACCTTGGTCTCCCAGGTCAAAGTCCAGCACCATATCCACTAACACTACACAGGACTGGCTCGCATAGCTAGCACATCTGTTCACACATGGCCAACCTGGCCTGGGATGGGGACCATCATGACTGGCAGCCATGGTTGTGCCTCATTGGCTGCCATAGCTGCCCATCATGGTAGGGGTAGGGGCGCTGGGAGCACTGCACGTGCAAGGCTGGCTGCCCACACGTTTGTTGTGCTCCTGAACCTACTTGGGCTGTGCGGCCAGTGGGACGGCTCCCCAGTCATCTGCACATCAGTTCATTGTCCCATCTGACCTGGGCAGTATCACCCATGATTTTCTGCCCCAGGGTGGCCCAGTGAGCAGTCCCACCAGCTGCACATCTGTTTTTACCCCATGTTGGACAATCTGAGTCTCTGTGCTATAAGGGATTAAAATTTCAGGGACGCATTTACTCCAAAAGGATGGTAGGGAATGGAAGTCCAAAACAATTTAACCCTGAGTTTTTCAGAGGGTGAGTCTGAAGTGACTGCTGTGCATTGCACTGAAACTGACCCAGGAAGAAATGAAAGGTCAAGAATATACCAAAAAAGATATAAATAGTTTATCAAGGATATGTGGAAAAATGCAAGACCTGTCAGTTAAGGAATTCTACCTGAGAAGTGGAGCATCACTAATGCAACTAGCAGAAACTAGGACTTCTTTGTTATTAGTTGGTGTTTCCTCTTTTTTGTCTTATGCCTATGTCTTCAAATCACTCTAGGGTTGATGTTCAGATAATGTTTAGACCAGAAAGGCTTCATGGACTTTAGTTAAGACCTGTTCTGAATCCCTCCCTCAAACAGTGTTTAAAGTTATTATAATCCTGCCTATAGATTTTGTATTCTTTTTTCCATCTGGAAAGGACAAAACAATCTTTTCCAGGTGCTACTACAATTTCAAATAAACCTACAAAATGTTTTGCTATTGTGAAGATTAAAAAGGAGATATTTATTTTGTCCTTCCTCTCTACAGCATACATTGATTTTCTTAACAGCAGTAATTACCTTTGTTCCCTTCCATCCGCAACCCATTTCTAAGCCATCTCAGCTTGTCTGTCACTCATTAGAGAACATCTCCATAGCTTTATGTGGCGACTGACACTTCTTGGGTTGATAGCAGAGCAATGCAGAATACATACAAGAAGCTGCAATTTGACTTCTGAGGCATTCTCTGTGTGCTCCCCTTTCTCAGATTTATGTATTAAAGATTATTTTTAACTAAAGCTGTGATCCTAAGCTTCACAGCCTCAACTAAGCTGTGTGATTCATGTTGCAAAGCCTAATTTTGTAGACTCAATGCAGGATGAACTACTGTCACTGAAGTTTTTTTAAGAACTATGAAGTGCAGCATGCTTTTCTAGCTCTCCTTCATAGACTCCATGTTAAAACACCATTCAATTCCACATTATCTATAAACCAATAAAAAGAGCATAGTGGTTAAAAAGTTTACTAAAAACACACATGATGGTGGCGCATTACTGTGACAACCCAGGCCAGTGTGGAAATCCACAGGGGACACAGTCCAGGCCATGTCAGGGCACTGACATCTTACCGCCAGGCCACCTTCCAGCTGCTTGCATGGCCTGGGGAGGGGAAGGGCCGTAATGGACATGCACCAGCTCCGCCTCTGCACTGCTCCCAGTGCCCTGACCCCGCCATAACGGGCACCTATGGCAGCCGGCAATGGTGACCCCCCCCATCCAGGCCGGGTCATGGCAGGCTACAACAGACATGCTAACCCACTGTGACCTGGACAGAGCGGGCCTAAGCCCAGGCTGAGACTTCGGGGTTTTCCCAAAGTCAGAGCCCAGGCTAGCCGCCAGCCCAGGGCTATCCTGGGCCAACATCTGGCGGCGTAAAAACAGACATGCCTGTGGTCTGCAGGCCAAAGTGGGCCACAGCAGGCTTAAGCAGGTCACTGTCATGTCTGTTTTTATCCAGTGAGATGCACAATTGGAAGAATGTGACATAGTACAGGGGGAATTTGAGTTTGTGCTATAAAATTATTATTCTTAAGTATTTACATTGCACTGGCAATGTACCTGGCACTGTACAATAATTAATAAAAGGCAGATCCCTGCCCCAAGGGGAAAGTTACAATCTAGGAGAGAGAAGGCAGAGGGGAGCATAGAGAGAGATAGGGATACATTCACAAAGTTGAGAAGTTGCAAGTTGAAAGTGCACATGCTTGGCTTAGTTGCAGGGGAGAAGGGGACCCTAAATGAAAAGACAGTAACATTTTATGCATTATATAAAACATTATATTACTATTATTCCATGCCAGTGGTTTTGGCTGGAATGTTGTATTATGTCATACTGCAGGTAATTTTTTGTTGCTGCTCCTTCCATTTCACAAGCTCCATGATATGAATTATTCTATGCATCATCGCTAGTGGTACTCTTCCCTGGCTAGCAGGCTAATGGGCAGCTGCTGGTTTCCCTGCTTAATTTATGGACTCACCAAGCTCCTTTGCTTTTATACTTTATATAGTGTGATACTTTAGCTCACTAGCTATGTTAACACAAGACACTGAAGCAAGCCTCGCTTGGAGAAGAGATGAATGAGAGGGGATATGATAGAAGTTTATAAAATCATGAGTGGGTGTGGAACAAGTAAATAGGGAATGGTTATTTACCCTCTCAAATAGTACTAGGACTAGGGAGAGTCCTAGTAGTATTAGCTGGGTAGGTTTGTGGAATGGTCCATCGAACCCAGTCTCTGACAGTGGCCAATCTCGGTCGCTTTGAAGAAGTAACCAAGAGGTCACAATGGGGCGATCTGTTCCCTGTTGTTCACTCCCAGCTCCGTACAGTAAGAGGTTACATTTCCCAAATCTACCTGGCTAATAGCTGCTAGTGGACCTATTGTCCAGAAACTTGTCCAACCCTTTCTTAAACCCAGCTATTCTACTGACCTTGACCACATCTTCTGGCAACAAATTCCACAACTTAATTGTGCGTTGAGTGAAAAAATACTTTCTTTTATTTGTTTTAAATCTGTTACCTATTTGTTTCATGGATTGTCCCCTAGTTCTGGTACCATTTGAGAGATTAAATAACCATTTCCCTGTTAAAGTGTTCCACACCACTCATGATTTTATAAACTTCTGTCATATCCCCTCTCAGTCGTCTCTTCTCCAAGCTGAAGAGCCCCAGCCTATCCAGCGTCTCCTCATAAGGGAGCTGTTCCATACCTTTTATCATTTTTGTTTACCTTTTCTGTACCTTTTCTATTTCTACTATAACTTTTTTGAGATGGGGCGACTAGAACTGCACACAGTATTCAAGGCGTGGTTGCACCATAGATTTCTATAGAGGCATTATGATATTTTCAGTTTTATTCTCTATCCCTTTATGAATAAATCCTAATGTTCTGTTTACTTTTTTGATGACTGCCACACACTGAGCTGAGGATTTCAATGTATTGTCCACAATGACTCCAAGATCCTTTTCCTGAGTGGTAACTAACTCTTAATTTACAACCCAACATTGTGTACATAAAGTTTGGATTGCTTTTCTCAATGTCCATCACTTTGAACTTGTCCACATTAAATTTCATCTGCCATTTAGATGCCCAGGCACCCAGTCACACAAGATCCCCCTGCAGTTCTTCACAGTCCACTCATGTTTTAACTACCTTAAATAACTTAATGTCATCTGCAAATTTGATCACCTCACATCTTACTCTCCTTTCCAAATCATTAACGAATACATTAAACAACACCGGTGCCAGTACAGTTCCCTGGGGTACTCCAGTATTTACTTGTATCCATTGTGAAAACGGACCATTTAGTCCTACTCTTTGTTTCCTATCCTTTATCCCAGGGGTGGGGAACCTCAAGCCCGGGGGCCAAATGTGGCCCTCAGCAAGTTTTTATGTGGCCCCTTTCCAGTACCTGAATCTGGACCCTGGAGCCATTCTCTACCTCCAAGCACTGAAAAACTGAGCTCATGATAATGGAGCAAAGAGGAGGGCATGCACACAAGGGTAGGGGACAGATCTAGGGCTCAAATCCATGATCTGGGCCCTCTTTTTCTTGAATAAACCTGTTAAGCACCCCTGCTCCCAACCTCTATGTGGCCCTTGGAGCTCATACTAATATTCAGTGTGGCCCCCAGGACAGAAAAGGTTCCCCACCCCTTTTATAGCCAGTTAGCAATCTACAAAAGGACACTGGGTATTTTCAGACGTTATGAGATCACGCTCAACCACAGTGAACCACGCTCAATCCCGCGGCGGGGTCAATGCGCCCGGAACGTCTGTTCGGCGCACGCCAGATGTTCACCACGCTCAATACCCACATGGGGTCATTCCAACCACGCTTCCCGGGCTAGAGGGGGGAATATCCCGGGAAGCGTGGTCAAAGAGATCCCCACTGGGAACCAACAAAAAGTAACGTCTGGACACCAATCCCTGGGCGGAACCAAAGGAAATGAGCCCCAGCCGTGGACAATGCACGCAGCATCGCTGCCGGGCAACCAGCAACAACACAGTCACCGGAGGGAGATTTAAAGGGAAATCAGCCACAGGCACGCATGGCGGGATGGAGCGAGGAGGGAGGCAGAAGAGAGCGGCGGGTGAGAGAGTGACAGTGGAGGAGGAGGAGGTGGCAGGGGCAGCAGTGGAGGGAGCACAGGCGGTGGAGGAGGGGGACATGGGGGTCGTGCTGACCCTGCAGGCGGCCCAGGAACAACACCCCCAGCAGCAGGCGCCAGGTGACGCCCTGGGGACAGCAGCTGGAACGGGGCCGGAGGAGGCACCCAGGAAATGGGTAAGGGCAATGAAGGGGAGGGGAACAGGGGGCACAGGGGCTTCCCGGGGGGGTGGGGCATGCCTGGGTGACCG
>QEPC01002769.1:3034383-3057817 GCA_003113815.1 Sphenodon punctatus
CCCCCCCCCAAAAGCCTGGCGGAACAGCCAGGTCTTACATAAACGCCAAAATAGCAGGAGAGTGGGAGCCAACCGAGCCTCCTCTGGGAGCGAGTTCTACAGCACAGGGGCGGTCACCGAGAAATATCTAACATCAGTGGCCACCCACCTCACCCAGGGAACCTCCAAAAAGGCTCAAGGGTCGCACGGGCACATGGGGAGTGAGGCAGTCCCGCAGGTAAGTAGGGCCCATGCGGTGAAGGGTTTTAAAGGTTAAAACCAGCACCTTGAACCTGGCTTAGTGCTTTATAGGCAGCCAGTGCAGAGCCCGGAGCACCGGTGTCATGTGCTCCCTGAGATCCGCCCCTGTAAGGAGATGGGCCACAGCATTCTGTGCCAGTTACAGCCTCCGGACCAGCTTCTCGGCCAGCCCCATGTAGACCGTATTGCAGTAATCCAGCCTCGAGGTGATGAAGGCATGGATGACAGTGGTGAGGTCGGAGTCTGAGAGATACGGCCGAAGCCACCAGACAAGATGTAGCTGCCGAAACGTATTCCTCATCACAGCCACTACCTGAGATCTCAGACTGAACTGTGAATTGAGGAGCACACCCAGACTTTGCACTTGAGAGACCATGGGAGGGCGAACCCATCCAACAAGAGGAGATTCAACCACGCCCAGGTCCCACAAGCCCTCACCCACCAACATCTCCTCCGTCTTGTCAGGATTCAATTACAGATGGCTCAACCTCATCAACGCCCCCACAGCTGACAGGCACTGGGAAAATAGGGAGACTGCATGACCTGGGTTGGTGGAAAAGGACAGATAGAGCTGAGTGTCATCAGCATACTGGTGACACTGCATGCCCTGAAACCCTCTCATGATCTCCCCTAATGGCTGCATATAGATGTTAAACAAGAGGGGGGACAGAATAGCACCCTGCGGGACTCCACACATGAGGTCCCGGGGGGAAGACATACACTCCCCCAAGACCACCTGGTGGGTTCTCCCGGCCAGGAATGAACGAAACCAGTCCAAGACCGTTCCGCCAATCCTGGCACGGTCCCACAGGCGGGTCACAAACACCTCATGATCGACTGTATCAAATGCAGCCGAAAGATCTAGCAGGACCAGTAAGGTTTGATGACCCTTGTCTAATGCCAGATGAAGGTCGTTGACCAAGGCCACCAATACAGTACCATACCCAGGCTGAAACAAGGACGAGGAGGCCAAAATGAGGATAAGGAGGCCGCGATGGCTGGCTTCGAGGCTGGTGGGTCCCCAACTGTCTGGGCGCTGTGGATGGTACCCACATCAAGATCCTCCGGCCCCCCAATGGGGATGCTGAAGAGTACATCAACAGGCACGGGTACCATTCCTTGTAGCTCCAGGCAGTTGTGGACCACTGGGGCTGGTTCACTGACATCTTCACCGACTACTCCAGTTGCAGCCATGATGCCTGCATCCTTACCATCTCTCCCCTCTATGCCCGGATATACCGGGGGGGACTTTGCAGACATGGAGATGACCAGGATCGAGGGGGTGTTGATGTCCCCATTCATCCTGGGGGACCCAGCCTACCCGCTCCTCCACTGACTCATGAAGGCATACCCAATCCCCAGGACCCCTGTGGAGGCGCTGTTCAACTGCTGGTTATGCACCTCGAAGACCATGGTCGAGAGGGCCTTCAGTGCCCTCAAGTAGCACTGGAAGTGCCTTGCCAGCCACCTGGACTTCGCTGTGGAGACCTCAGCCCTCGTGATCAGTGGCTGCTGTGTCCTGCACAACATCTGCGAGACCGATGGGGCTGCCTTGGTGTTCCCCGTGCCCCAGCAGCCACGAGGACCCATGCCGCTCTATGTGAATGCAGAGAACCCTCGGGAATGCTGCTATGCCAAGTGGATCCACGCTGCCCTGGTGAGGCGTATAGCCAGTGAGCTCGGGGGTCCCCACCCCGTCTACACAGGCGGGTCACATCACCAGCCATCCTGGAACCTGTGCCCACCCACAGCCACACCTGTCTCTGGCCTGCAGCCGATCTGATCTCCTGCCCCCTTCCTGTTACCATGAAGCAGACAATAAAGCTGTTGTTGTAGCTACACCTCGTGTTTATTGTCCATACAGTCCCCCTGTGCCCTCCCCTACCCCACCCCCCACCTTACCCCTACCCCCCACCTGCTCCCTGGACTGCCCTACGTTCCCCTCCCCCATCCCCTGCCCCCCTGACCCTGCTGCTTCCTGGGCCGCCCCCTCAGCCACCCAGCAGGCACCGTGGAGATCTGGGAGCTCTCTTCACCCCCACTGTCAGTGTCCCCAACTGACTCCTGGGTCCAGCCTGCCCTGTGCGGCGTGGATGGGGGGCAGGGGTGGCACCGGTGCTGTTGATGTGGCCGGTGGGGCCGCCCAGGGCAGCTGCTGTCTCTGGAGGCCTGGAAGGACTGAGAGGTGGATGTGTGGGCCCAGCAGCTGTCCTGGTGGCTGGGGTGGAGGTGGTGGCGGTGGGAGCGCTGCGGCTGGGTGCCGAAGTGCTATAGCCAGTATTTTGCCAGGTGGAGTGGCTGCCATGATGTAGGCACTCAAGGCCCTGCATGCAGCAGCAGTGAGGTGCCAATGTCCAGGGACCTCTCCATCATTCTGGTGTGCTCAGTGCCCAGCCGCTCGATGGTCTGGTTGAGCCGCTCCAACGCCTCCATCTGCCGTGTGTGCTCCCTTCGCTCCCGCCTCCATTCCTGGCACAGCTCCACTGTCAGCTTCCGGTCCTTGGCCTCCGCATACTTCAGGGCCCTGTCCGTGGCCGCCTCTATGCGGTCTATAGCTGCTACTGCTATTATCCGCTCCCCCTGCTCCGTGCTGGTGTGAACTAGGGGTGGGACTAACAGATGATCTGGTATCCGATACTGCCGGTTTTTGGGTGTACCGACAGTATTGGATTACCCTGGTAATCGGGGGAATTTACCGGATTCCCCCTGTGCCGGATTTTTTTACATTGCGGCCATTCAAATGAATGGCCGCAATGTAAAAAAAAAAACAGAAAAAAAGCAAACACTTTCCCTCCCCCGTCCAGGCTGTGTGGGTGGAAGGGGGGACAACCCCCACTCACCCTGCCCAGTCTGGATTTTTTTTAAAAAAAAATTTCCCTAGGTCCCTGGGCTCCGGGCCGCTGCCGGCGACCCAGAACCCGCACCAGCAGCAGGTAAGTGTACCGGTACCATTGATCCCTGGGGTGGTTTAACACCCCCCCCCAGCCCAGGGATCACCCTACCTCACCCACCCAGGGATCACCCCTACCTTGCCTTCAGCTCCGGGCAGCAGCGGCAGCGGTCCGGCGTCCGGCTTCAGCTCTGCTGTGGCTGCCGGCTTCAGCATGCTAGTGATGCATACTAGGCCTTCTGGGGAACTTCCACAAGTCATGGGGTGACAATGAAGTCTTTCATATGTAGGACCCGGTCCAGGGCATCATAGTAAGGGGTGGACCATGCTCCATGTTCAGACCACTGGTTGTTGTCTTTGATGGCCTTGTACCCACTACTGAGCTCTTTGACCTTGGAGTGGCATTGGGCCATGGTCCTGTGGTGACCCACCGCCTCCATGTACCGCACGATCTTCGTGAACACATGCTCATTCCTCTGGTTCATGGTGAGCTCCACCTGGTGCTCCAGGGACCCCCAGATCCTGATGAAGTCCTGGGTCTCCTTGTGCCCCCATTTTCCCCCTCGCTGATACTGGCATCTCCCACCAGTGCCCTCCTCCTGTAGTTCCTCCTCCACTTCCCCTCCACCGGTCTCCTCTGGGGCTCCGGCTCCCGGGCCAGATTCTGGGTCTGTGGGTCATAGAGGGGGGGTTAGAGTCCTTGGTCCTTCCAACCCACGGCCTGCCCCCCTGCCCCCTCCTGCTGGGCACCCCTCTTCATGCCCCTCTGCCACTGTGCGGTGGCCCCTCGTTCTCCTTACCCATTTCTGGGGTGCCTCCATCCTCTGGCCAGTTGTCCCCTTCGGGGCAGGCAGCTTCATCTGCTGCTGCTATTGATGATGTTCCTTGGCTCCCCTGGCCCCCCACCTCATCCCCCCGCCACCTCCAACTCCCCTCCTGATCCTCCCCCCTCCCCTTCCTCTCCCTTGCCTCACTCACACTCCGCTCTCCTCTCCCTTCCATCTTGCTCCGTCCCACCACATTACCCTGCTGCTGTGTGCCCTTTAAATCTCCCTCCCCAGTCTCTGTGTTGCACGTTGCCTGGCAGCAATGCTGCGTGTTCTCACCACAGCTGGGGATCATTCATTATGATTCCGCCTGGTGGTTGGTGTTCAGTCATTATGTTTGGTGCTTTCAGCATGCTTCAGGGGATGGTCCCGTCCCAACCTCCAGAAGCGTGGTTGGCTTTGGCGCCGCCAGGTAATTGACCATGGTGAACATCTGGACCGCGCTGATCAGACGTTCATGGCTCTTTGGCTGCACCATGTGGTTGACCGTGGTTCACTGTGGTTGACCGTGGTATTGTCACATCTGAAATTACCCAAAGTAATCACCCAATCCAGTCATCTTTAGTTTGGTAGAAATAAATACCAACAATGGAGATTTCAATGAGGCAGGACATGTCAGGTCTTCCAGGTAGCACATTTTTGGGATTCATAAAGGACTAAAAGTCAAGAGTTTGAACAAATAGTTCAAATTCTCTTGGTGATTACTAACTGAACCAAATTAACCCCTAATTCCACTCTAATTCCACCCCTAATTCCACTTGAGGGTGCAACATATAGTTCAAATTCACTTGGTGATTACTAACTGAACCGAATTAACCCCTAATTCCACTCTAAAATGGGTGACCAGAAATGAAGGTGGGAGGCCCAACAAGGATCTTAGAAATTTGTTCTGGGGTACCTCAGTTCTCTCGTCAGCTGAAAAACTCCAAGCCTGCACCATATGAAATTTGGGACATTATCTTTGCCTTAAATGCCCTAATTGCAGCAACAACCGACCTCCCAGCATAAGCATTGTGAAACTTTTTTATTGCAAACATAGGGTGTTTTCAGACGTGACGAGATCACGCTGAACCACACTGAACCACGGTGAACCCCGCAGCGGGGCGAAAGGCCCCTGCACGTCTGCACAGCGTGCGCCAGATGTTGGCCACGCTGAATCTGCAGACGGGGTCAATTTGAACCACGCTTCCCGGGCTAGCCGGGGGAAGGTCCCGGGAAGCGTGGTCAAATGGACCGCGGGCCGTGGCGACCAAAAAGTAACGTCTGTTCGCGTGCCACGGGCCGGGATCCCCGGCGGGATCCCGGGCCGTGGCACGATCGGCCAGACGCGGCGGCCGCATTGGCCCCGCCGCCCGCCCGTCTCCTCGGAGGGCGGGCGGCGGGGTGCGTGGAGGGGGCGGGGCCGTGCGGCCGCACGTTGCGCCGCGCGGCCCCGGCTCCTCCCACTTTCCCCGCCAGGATCCCCCCGGCACGTCTGTTGGGCCGTGCCGGGGTGACCCCGGCGGGGAACGAAGACGTTCGTTACGGTACGGGGCCAAAGGGCCCCGTAACATCTGAAAATACCCATAGACTGAACCATTTTAGTTTTAACTCTTGTCATATGTTTTTCCCAGCCAGCATCCAATGAAAGCAATAACCCTATATAAATAAAGAATTTAACAACCTCAGTTCTGTGGTTAGCAATTTGCCACAAAAAAAGTCACTGGCATGCCTGCCGCACTTAATAATCTTAGTTTTTCCATGATTGATGCTCAACTTATTTAAGTCACACCACTGAGTAAATCTTAACATAGCCCTTTGTAAACCAGTAGAGGTCCTAGCAATAATAATAGCATCATCTGCATAAAATAATAGATTAATGTGGAAGGCCAAAACTTTTGGGGGATGAAAATTCACATTCTCTATTTCAGTAATAATATCATTAATGTATAAATTAAATAATACAGGAGCTAAAAGTAGGCCTGAAGCGGCAGCATTGTTTGCCATTCTGCTTTGGGCTGCCACTTTTTCAGATTGTCTGCTACCGGGCCGATGGCAACAAACAGCAATTTATGATACTTCACAGCAATTTATGGCAGTTTTCAAAAGTTTACAGTAGTTTATGGCAGTTTGCGGCAGTTGCAGAATTTATGGGAGTGTTGTAACTTTGATGGCATTTACGATACTTCACAGCAATTTACGACAGTTACGGCAGTTTTAGCGACATTTATGAAAATTTTCGGCAGTTGTCCCATGGTTTTCTGCACCTTTTCAGTATATCAATAGACTGTTTAGGTTCCCTCTTTGCAACTCAGTCCTCAAATTGTTTGATCACACAAGCCACGTTAATCTGAATGGGGCTTGCCCTGGTAGAGCACTTTGAGGATTAAGTTGTTAATGGGGAGCCTTCTTTAGCAGAAGAAGAGATCCACATTTATTCTTTCCTCTCTAATTTAAGCCCAAATTGCCCCATGCTAGCAGAATTTCCTGGGTCAAAAATATCCTCAAAAGGAAAAAAATATATACTAAGCAGTGCGTGCATGCTGGCTGGCTGCTGTGCCCGCAGTCAATGGCATGTATAATATGAGCAAGTTACTTTTATTCTATCTCATGAAATTGAATAGCTAAACAACTTACCGTGTATGGATCCAA
The DNA here is from genome assembly GCA_003113815.1 of Sphenodon punctatus. Classification (NCBI taxonomy): domain Eukaryota; kingdom Metazoa; phylum Chordata; class Lepidosauria; order Sphenodontia; family Sphenodontidae; genus Sphenodon; species Sphenodon punctatus. The sequence continues at coordinate 3,040,972 of QEPC01002769.1, forward strand.
ATGTCCTGTTTGTGTGTTTTCCTGTTGTAATGTGTGTTTCATACGTTAGACAGGGTAGCTCTGGCATGCAAGGGGCTGAATGAGCAAGCCCTCAGCAGAAGTCAAATAGAAATTGAAGGAATAAAGGGAGAGCTACCTTTAATACAGTCACTAAAACCAGAAAGGACAGCCACTAAAACCAATAAAAAGCAGGGCTCTCATCTGATCCACCAATCACAAAACAGTACACACAGCACATTGTGACAGTTCACAGCAATTTACGACAGTTCACAGCAATTTATGGATGTTCACAGCAATTTACGGAAGTTCACTGCAATTTACATTATTTTCCGAAATTATAAGGAAGTTCCCGAAGTTGTACAACAGTTCATGAAAGTCCACAAGAGTCTGAAACTTTCAAAAAGGAGGAGAACAGTGATATGCTTGAGCAGAAAGCAGCAGAAATTATTGGTAAGTGCCGCTGCTTCAGTGGGGTTTGCCGTGTACATGAAGGCGGTGTCGGATTGGACATGTCCAACAAAAAGAAATGCCTCTACCGCTTGCTGTTTCACCCCTAGCTAAAAGACATCCTTGTCGTACTCCCCTGCTAGTAGAGAATCTTGCTGATAACTCCCCCTCCCTTCCAAACCGGACACAAGCCCATGTATCTTCATGATATAAAACCAATAATCTCAACAAGAAAGGGTCCAGACCCAATAGAAGCAATTTACCCCAAAATTGGTCCTTATCCACTGTATCGAAGGCTGAAGAAAGATAAATAAAGATAGCATACAAGGGAGATTTCAAAACCAAAACCTCCAAAATAGTATTACTAATATCATTCTCTTCTATTCAAAACAGTAGATGTTGTAACAAGTACATACCCCAAATTTTTGCAATTATATTAATAAGAGAAATAAGTCTATATGATCTCAGAGCATTGCATGGTCCTTTTTATAAATAGGAACTATAACAGATCCTTTTCAGGATTCCAGAATAGCACCAATTGTAATGATACAATTAAACCAAACCATAAGGATTGGCACCCACCATTCCAGGTTGGCCTGGAAAAGTTCTATGGGAAGACCGTCTACTTATTTATTTATTCAATATTTTTCTACCCCACACCCTCCTGCTCACAGAGCAGCTCGGGACGGCTCGGAGTCTAAACCTGGGGCTTTGTTTTTCCTTTACAACTTCATCTTATGTTCCACTTCAACTTCCAAAATTAAATTATCCTTATTAACATTAGATATCAACAACTCCCTGAAGGGGCTAGGTGTAACCTCCACAGCCCCTTGCATTGCAAATTGTTTGGAAAAATATGCTACCCAGTCATCAGAGCTGCTCTTAATAGTCACCATTATAAAAATACACAGGGGGCGGGGGGTGGAGAGTGCTTAATAGTATTACTAAAAGCAAAGTGGCTAAAATTAAGAGAAAGTACCTTATCAATTTTAATTACACAGGGACAAATCTTTGCTTTGCGGGTGTGGTAGTGAAACTTTTAGCAGAGACCAATCTCACAGACTCTGAAGTGTTAGGTAGAGCGTGCTGCTTGCACTGGCAACTGGGCTTTTCTGATAAGAAACAAATCATGCTAAGTAACGTAGCAGTTTTTGAAAACGTTTTAAAAGTTACCATTCAAGTGTTGTGAAAGCCCAACACTTTCTGGGTTTATTTTAAAATGGGGCAACCAAAGCAGAATCAAGGAGATTTCTGAAGCAGATATTATTAGAGGTGACAAAGGGAATAAGTTTTCCTTGGTTGGATGAATTACAAAGGTCCTTCTTTTATTCTAGGTTAGGAGACAGATGGATGACTGGTGACCCACTACCCCAGCCAGATGATAAGTTTATTACAGACAATAATTGTATGGATATATCTAGACAAAAGGATATGGCTGCAATAGGAGCATATTAAGACTGATGGGAACCAAGCTCCATATCTGACTCAAGTAGTGTATGCCCGACATAGACATTTTGACAAGACTTAGATTTGATCAGCATGGGACAGCAGTACAGAAGGGAAAGTGGTCTAAGACCTAGTACAGTAGGAGGCTCTGCTCTTGTTCTTTCGGTGAAATTGAAAATACTGTATATTTCTTGTGGGTTTGCCCAAATTATAAGACACGGCAGGGACATTCTTTAGATCCCCTTATTCAGGAGGTGAGCTGTTTTAATAAATTTGAAAAAACAATCTGACTTCCCCAAAATATGTCTTCTAATGTATTATATGCAATAGCACAATTTATGACTGCATCACAGAAAGAATGTATTAGATTGAGATCAAGGGTTAAGAGCCTGGCAACCAGGGTCCAACTAGCTGTAGCTGCCAATAAGCTCTGAGAAGAGCAAGACACTCAGGGCCCAAGCCCTCAGCAAACTCTGAGAAGAGCAAAGCACTCAGGGGTTAAGCTGTGGCTCCCTGTAAGCTCCAAGAAGAGCGAGGCATCTATGGATAAGCTGCAGTTGCTGGAAGAGCAACACTCTCAGGGACAAGGTCCTAGCCGCTGATAAGCTCCTCAGAGGAGCAGTCAATGTTTTTTATAAGTAATTAAGACAATATGGGAGAAACTTTTGTTAAAATCTAATTGTTATGAAAGGTCATATGGTGTTGTTTTTTATGTTTTTAATGTATCAGTTGATTGTATTTAAAGATTTTTTGGCTACACACCGTAAATAAACCTACCTACCTAACCAGAATAGAACAAAATTGTTTATATGCTTCTGCAGGATAATCATTATTATGGGATATTAGATCTAAAAGCTTTATGGGGGGCCAAAAATAAATGTGAATATCGCCATGTACTTTACAGTCAGGATCATAATTGTACCAAATGGTGATGTCTGTGGGTGATTTCAGGCGTTACGAAATCACGCTGAACCACACTGAACCACGCTCAACCCCCCCGCGGGGCCAAAGGGCCCGGAACGTCTGAACGGCGTGCGCCAGATGTTCATCACGCTCAATACCCACATGGGGTCAGTTTGAACCACGCTTCCCGGGCTAGCCGGGGGAAGGTCTCGGGAAGCGTGGTCAAACCAACCCCCACAGGGAACCAAGCAAAAGTAACGTCTGGACGCCAATCCCCCAGCGGAACCAAAAAAATGGAGCCCCGGCCGGGGACGAGGCACGCAGCGTCGCTGCCAGGCAACCAGCACCAACACAAACACCGGAGGGAGATTTAAAGCGAGAGCAGCAGCAAGCAAGCGTGGCGGGATGGAGCGAGGAGGGAAGCGGAAGAGACCGGAGGCACGAACAGCGACAGCGGCGGCACAGGAGGCGGAGGACGTGCAGCCAGGCCCAGCGATGCAGGCGGAGGGGGCACAGGTGCAGGAAGGGGGCACACGGGAGCACCCGACCAGGGAGGCGCCCCGGGAACACCAACCACAGCTGCAGCCGGGTCGCGCCGCCCCGGGGACAGCGGCCGGAACAGGCCCACAGGAGGCACCCAGGAAACGGGTAAGGGCACCCACTGGGAGGGGAACAGGGGGCACAGGGGAACCCCCTGTGGAGGGGGCCGGGGGGACCCCGGGCGGAAGGCAGGGGGGCAGGGGGACCCCGGGCGGAGGGCAGGGGGGCAGGGGGCCCCCGAGAGGGCCCACACCCTCACCCAGCAACCAACCACCCCCCTTCCCCCCCCCAGACACGAAAGTCGGCCCGGGCGGACGAGCCCCAGGAGGAGCCCGGCCCCCGGCCCCTGGAGGCGCACCCCCAGGAGGAGGTGGAGGAGGAGCACAGGCAGGTGCAGCAGGAGCTGCACCGGGAGGAGGAACAGCAGGGGCCCAGCCGGAGGAAGGCCTATCACAGAGGGGGACAGTGGGGCCTCCAGGAGACCCGGGACTTCATACGGATCTGGGGGACCCTCGAGTACCAGGTGGAGCTCGCAATAAACCAGCGCAACGAGCATGTCTACCGGGACATCGTGCGCGACATGGAGGCGGCGGGGCACGAGCGCACTGTCAACCAGTGTCGCTCGAAGGCCAAGGAGCTCAAGAGGGGGTACAAGGCCCTCAAGGACAATAACAGCCGCTCCGGCCACGGGGCCCGCACCGCCCCCTACTACGATGCCCTGGACCGCATCCTTCACATGAAGGGCTCCATAGTTGCCCCACGCCTGGTGGGCAGCGCTGTGGTCCAGGGCAGGGAGCGGGCCGAGGTACCCCCTCCCCTCGCCGCCCGCCCGGTAGACACGAGCTCAGGGGACCCCCACCCCCAGGAGGACCACCCGGGACCCGCAGAAGCCCCAAGGCCCCCCCCCAGCAGCAGCCCGGAGACATCCCAACGCCGGGCCGGCCAGGCGGAGTCGGAGGTCGGCACCTTCACCACCCTCAGCCAGTGGTCCCAGGGGGAGCACTCCCAGGGTGAGGCGCCGGCCTCCGAAGGCTCGGAGACGGACATAGAGGGTAAGCGGGCCCCCAGGGCAGGGGGGGGCACGACCAGGGGGCCGGTGGCAGGGGCGGGGGTGGGGGCCCTGCTGCAGGGGCCACAACCAGCCCCCTTCACCCGCTCCCCCCTCTCCCGCCCGCAGGACATGGGGAGCCCCAGGACCGGGCCAGCGAGACGGTGCAGGCCCCCGCGGAGGGCACAGGAGAGCAGGTGCCGGACCCAGGTAAGGCGGGAGGGCTGGGATTGCGGGAGGGCCCCCCGGGCGCCAGCCCAGGGGGGCCTCTGGCCTCAGTGGGGGAGGGGGGGCAGGGGGCCCCGGGACCCGACCCCGCTAGGGGACAGGGCCCTGCACTGACCCACCCGCCCATTTCCACAGGGCAGCCCCCGCGCGCGGCGCCTCCGCCGGCCGCGGCCCCAGCCCAGCGGATGCGGGAGTACCGGGCGCGGGTCCGCAGGCGCAGGGAGGAGCAAGCGGAGGACATCGTCCGCAGGGCGGAGGAACAGGGGGAGCGCATGATCGCCTCCGTGGACCGCATGGAGGCGGCCATAGAGCGGTCCATGGAGAAGGCCCTGGAGACAGACCGCCGGCTGGAGGCGGAGGTGCGCCTGGAGCGGAGGCGGGAGCGCCGGGAGCACCAGCGGCAGCAGGGGCTGCTCAGGGGCCTCCGGCAGGACATACAGGGCATGGTGCGGGAGCACAGTGCCAAGATGGACAGGTCCCACGACATTGGGACCTCCCTGCTCCTGCATGCGGGCACCATGTGTGCCTACGTGATGGCCGGCGCACCTCCGGGCGCCCTGCCCGCCCAGGTCCCCATGCCGGGCCCCTCGGCGCCCCCGGGCCCAGCCCTGCCGCCCCTGGCGCCCCCCCGGCCCCAGGGCCCTCGCATGCGCCTCCCAGTGCCCCCGGGCCTCCGGAGGGTCCAGCCCCCCCGGGGCGCGACCGGGGCACCGGGCACAGCTGCCCATCCGCCGCCCGGCCCCCTGCCGGGGCCGGGACCGGCCCAGGACACGGCAGGGGACACGGACAGTGGGGGGGAGGGGAGCTCCCAGAGCTCGGTGGGCCCAAGCGGCCGCACGAGGGGTCGGCCCAGGAAACGCGGGGGGATGGTGGGAAGGGGGGGGAGGGGGAGGGCCACATGAGGGCGGGTGGTGGACGGGGTCACGGGGACGGGGGTGGGGAGGGGGCACAGGGTGATTGTGTGCACTGTGTGGGCAATAAAGTGTTGTAAAGAGACAGTTGTCCCCGGCCCGTTTGTGGGGGGGACAGGGCTGTGGGACCGCGTGTACAGGGGCATGGGCACGGAACGGGGGGTGGGGCCCCCAGGGGCGGGAAGGCCCTCACAGCGGGCCCCCCCGGGCGATGTGGGTTGCAAGGGCGTTCCGGATCCTTTTGGCATACCGGTACTCCCGGGGGTTCCCTGCGTTCACGTACAGGGGAACAGGACCGGGGGGCCGGTGGGGCTCGGGGTACTCCAGGGCCGCCCCCTCGGTCTCGCACACATTGTGCAGAACGCAGCAGGCACCGATCACCAGGGCGGAGGTGGGGACGGTGAAGTCCAGGCGGCCAGCTAGACTCCTCCAGCGCTGCTTCAGGGCCCCGAAGGCACGCTCCACGACGGTCCGGCTCGCACACAGGCGGGTATTGTATACCTGCTCCGCAGGGGTGCTCGGGACAGGGTAGACCTTCATCAGCCAGCGGGTCAGGGGGTAGGCGGGGTCCCCCAGGATGCAGGGGGGCATGGGAACACCCTCGATCCACCTCATGCCCATGTCCGCGAAGTCCCCCCGGTACATGCGGGCATAGAAGGGGGAGATGGTCATGATCCTGGCGTCGTGACTCCGGCCGGAGTTGCCCGTGTAGATGTCTATGAAGCGGGCCCGGTGGTCCACCACCCCCTGCAGGTGCAGGGAGTAGTATCCGTGCCGGTTCACATACTCCAGGGCCTCCCCCGCGGCCGGGCGCAGGATCTCGATGTGTGTGCCGTCCACGGCTCCGATGCAGTTCGGGAAGCCCCCGGCCGCGAAGCCAGCCATCACAGCGCCCTGGTCCAGGAGCTGGATGGTCCTGTCGAGGAGCACGCCCTCCACAGCCTCGCACACATCCCGCACGATGCAGGCGACCGTGCTGAGCCCCACCCCGAAGTGCTGGGACACGGAGCGGCAGGAGTCGGGCGTTGCGAGGGCCCAGACCCCTATGGCCACCCGCTGGACCATGGGGATGGGCTCCCGCATGGAGGTGTGCTGCCGCTCCAGCCAGGGCGTGAGGAGCTCCGCTAGGCGCAGCAGGGTGGCCTTGCCCATCCGGAAGTGGGACCCCCACTCGGCCTCCCCCCAGTGGGCCTGGGCCCGCTCCCACCAGGCCTGGGGCCGCTCCGTGACCCATAGGCTCCGCGCTATGGGCATAGCCAGCAGCGCTGCCCGGCGGAGGGTCTGCGTTGCCCAGCGGAACCGCCTCGCGGCCCCTCGGAGCGCAGCGGGCCGGGTGAGGCTCCGGCAGGCGGCCAGCCACGCCCCCCAGGCCCGGCGCCGAGCCCTGAGCCGGCCACGGACTCTCCTGCGGGCCTGCTGGCCCCGGAGGCGCACGCCAGCCCGCAGGGCCAGGACATAGCGCAGGCGGACGGCCAGGTGCACCCTCTCGGTCAGGAGGCACAGCTGCTCAGTGTGGTCACGGTGCCACTCAGCCGCGAGCGCGAGGAACATCCAGTTCCCACCTGCCCTATCGCGCTCCATGGTGCTGGGGCCCCGGTGGGGGCTGGGAGCGCTTATGGCGGCCCGGTGCTGGTGGCTCCGCCCGGGGGTCGGCCTCGCGGGCCTGCGCGCGCCCTGTGCCGGTGCGTTCCGGCTGCTCCCGCCCCCAGCACCCCGGGCCCCCTCCCCTCGCTGTTTGTAGCGGGATGGCCTTGAAGGTGCGATTAGGCAGACAGAGAGCTCGCTGTTGTTCTCTGCAGCTGTGCCGGGCCCGCACCCCACGCCTCGCTCTGTTGTGCTACAATGTTGCGGTGCGGGCCCGTGTTCCCTGTCCCGGGGGCCGGGCCGAGCCTCTCCCGGCCCTGGGCAGTCTGTGTGCCCTCCGGGCTCCGTGTCCCATTCCCTGTTGTGCTGGACCATGGCTGGCTGCCCATCCATGGGGCTCCCGCTGTCCGGCCCCCAAGGGGCCCCCCATATCTGGGCCTTCCGCGAGACCATGTCTCTGTGCGACCTGTGGCACACCCCTGCCGTGCAGCTGCTCCTGGCCGGGCCGGGGAGCCGTGCAGGTGCCTACGAGAGCCTGAGCTCCGGGCTCCGTTACTTTGGCCATGTGGTGAGCGCCCGTGATTGCCGGCTGCATGCGGAGGCCCTGGGGCTGGCTCGTTTCCCCGAGGGGCGCATCCCGGAGGTGCTGTGCGCCCATGTGCCCTGGAGCGCCTCGGAGACCGTGTCAGCGCTGGTGGTGTGTGGTCTGGGCGCCTACTCGGAGTGCCTGGCCGAGGGTGGCCCTGCCTTGGCCGTGACCTACTTCTCCTGTGTTCACGGGGCCCGTGGGTACCAGCGCACCCGTGGGGCGGCGTTCCAGCGGCTTCTGGAGCTGGGGCATCTTCCGTGGCCCCCTTCTGCTGCCTGCTGTGTGCCGGAGCCCTCCGCGGTGGAGATGTCATCCCTGTTGGCGGTGTGGGCGCGTGTGGATGTGCAGCTGGCCCTCACCATGCCCGATCCCTTCGAGGCCTACTACCTGATCGCCCACTACATGTCCTTGCAGGGGTACCGCCGGGGCATGCTGCACTGGCCCCACCTGGTCCACCGGGCGGGCCACCCGGGCCCTGGGGCCAGCGGGGCCCCCGGCAGCGGCCCGTGAGCCCCGCGTCGCTGGCCTGCCCCCCCCGGCGTGGTGCCCCCGTGTGGGCTCCCGCCCCGGCCCGGGGGGGGGCCTGGTCCCCGCTGGCCGCTCCCGACCTGCGGACCCCACCTCGGTGAGCTCCCGCCCGCCTCGCTGCTTGCTGCTGCCCCTGGCCGTGGCCCTGGGCCCCCTCCATCCCCGTGACTCCGTGGGTGCTGCCTGTGCGTCGCTGGTGCTGCGGAGGAGCACCGCTGGACCCGGCTGCCCTGCCTGTGCCAGCCTTTGACTGTGGGGCCCCCTTCCTCCTCCTCCTGGCGCCCCTCCGCCGGCCTCGCTGTGCTTTGGGGGCCCCCAACGTGCCTTGCTCTGGGGGTCCGCCCCCCCCTCCGAGACTGCCTCTGTTCCTGTGGGGGCGCCTCCTTGGACTGGACTGGGGTGGTGTGGGGGTGGGGGTTGCTGCTGCCTGTGCCTTGCCCCTTGGTGGTGCCCCCCCTCGTCCCTCCCGTTGTTCCTGGTGGGGTGTTCCGGGCGCCCCTGCCCCCCCTTCCCGACCTTTCCCTGGTGTGTGTGTGTGTGTGCCCGGGCGTGTGGTCGTGCATTGTGCCCCGCTGCGGGTCCGCTGTGTGTGCCGGCTGTCAGCCTGTTCTCGCTCTTCCCCCCTCCCTTCCCGTTTCCCTTGTGTGGGCATTCCCTTGTGTGCCTTGTGGCTTCGTTTGCCCTCAGGCGGCCATGTCTGTGTCCCGCCCCTGCCTGGTGCCTTGTGGGGGTTTAGCGCCCGCCGGGGGTTCGGCTGCACGTCTGTTGTGCTGCCACGGCCCGCGATGGTGTGGCCCGGTTCCGGCCCGTGGTCCCGTTCCCGGCACGTCTGTTTGGGTCGTTTTCCCACCCCCGGGTGTGGTTGCGCTGTTCACCCCCCCTGGTGGTTCGCTGTGGTGAACCGGCCGCCCGTCACGTCTGAAAATACCCCATGTCTAGACAGCTCTTGCACCTATGTAGCAAAAACTAGGCAGTTCCAGTGCCCCAGTTGTTGGTTATTTTGTAGATCGAAAAAGTGTCTGGATAAGCACGCAGCTCGATAAATGAATGTCTTTATAAATTTTACTACCCAACCTGCGGGCGTTATGGTTGACAAAGACCATGACTATAAAGGCAGAAAGTGTAAGCAGTGTAAGTAGTAGGTCATTGATCCAGACAAGCACTGGTGCTATATGGCATGCATATCTAAGCCTGAAAACTCTGAAAAATATATTTTCTATTATTTTGGAAGTGTTCAGTAGATGGAGAAATATATCCCAAATTACATTTATGCCATGGCTTTCAAAGGGAAGAAAAGCTGGGAATTTACAGGGTTTGACTGTCTTTCAGAATTTGTCAGCATGTTTATTGATGCAAAGTTTAGAAATACACCTTCCTGGCACACAGTGTATCTAGGTATGATGGCTATTTTATCGTAAGCAAATTAATCAAACAGCAGATGAAAATTGAAATGGTTCCACAAGGGAGGAAGCTCCTGGAGGTTACTGTGTCAGCTTTAAACATATGTTTAATTGAATCAGTTACCTTTTTGCCCATGAAACTCAGTAAGCTCCACAAAACCATGGGATTTGAAGAGTGTAAGGGTTATTTCCCCTGTTTTTTTAACACTAGAGCCAATCAGCAATATGTTGGCCCTATACCTCCTCCAGACTCTTATGGAGTAAACAGCATGATGCCTGATGAGAAAGCTGCTTTTCTCAAGTGGTACGCTCAAAATAAAAATGGCATTTTTGATTTGCAAAAGGAGCTGGCTTATTGTTGTCAGCACGATGCAGATCTGAAATTATGACAAAAAAGATGATGATCTGAGATGACAAAAAAGGGGAGGTGGTGGGGATGAAAGGTGATGAAATTCTGGTGCAATACCACCATATAAACTCTTTCCAGTATTTAACTCTGGCCTCGGTCAGTCTGGCTTTGCATATATTCTGTTTTTAGAGCTGCACACAACAGCGATTCCACCAGCCAATAATTACAATCGGCAGTCTAAAAGGTTTTCCTCGGCATCCATTCAGTGGCTTTCTTTTATTGAACACAAAGAGAAAATTCATATCAGGCATGATTTACAAGGAGGGGAGGTTAAAATGGTATCATACTGGCTGGACGGGTATGCTATCATTAAGGGGCAAAAAACAGCTTTTGAATTCCTAGGGTATTTTTACCATGGCTGCATTCACTGCTACATGTCACAGGATATAAATCTCCTAACAGGAAGTAGTTATGGATTTTTAGCCTATGAAACCCAGCATAGGACGAATGTATTATTGTTATAAGTATTTATATAGCAGCAGCAATGTACCTGGCACTTTACAAAAAAACAAGATAGACTAGGGACTCTGGTTTCTTAGAGACTCTGGTTTTAAAGTGATTCTTTAAAGGGATGATGAAACAAATGACACAGGAGAGCAAACTAGCTTTTAAAACCCACAAGGGGGCGCTTTATTGAGAAACATGGCTATGAAATTCACTACAGGAAAAACATGCCTAGGCTTGTTGAAACATGCCCGGCACACCCCTGGGTATGTCCACGAAGTTATAATTTTTATTTTTTATAAATTGTATTAGGATTTGATCATTTTCTGTTAAATTATCAGAATAAAATTCTAAAATTTGTTCAAAAGATAAATTATTGCAATGGTGATATAGAAAAAATACAGTGATAGCCGCAAGTCACAGAATTTGGATCTTGTAATTGTTTATGGTGAAATACAATCTTATTTCTATTTTTGTTTTAAAATTTTATAAGGCTTCTAGGAATCAAAGTGCTATCGGGGGAATGCTTGTAAGAGTAAAAAAAACAAACCCTCACCCTGGTTGTGTTCTGTCAGGTAAATCATGAGTCAGTGTTCTCCAGGAAGGGGGGGGGGGGTTGACCACTAAGCCTACAGGTCTCTGATTCAGTTTCCCCTTGGAGAGCCAATTGCTCAAAAATACACCTTGGAAGGTCTTTCTTGTGTGAGGGTCTGATGATAAAACACACAATAGTTGTACAGTATCCATGTCACATGTAGTCAAACAACATGTTTTGCCTTTAATTTATCTCTATCACGTTATCAAACACAGTATAAATGATCATGTTGATGGTGATGGGTAATGCCACAGAAAAATATATTTCTGCCCTCAGGTTTCCATTTTTAATCAGCAAGTAATGGTCACCGCCTTCCTAATTAGGAGACAAATTGAAAGCAAACAGCGTGTATCCCTGTGCAAACTCCTCACGGTTAATGAGCAATACACAATCTTTCATATGTTTGCTCACAGTCTGTATCAGGTTCATGTATTCGCTCACACAGTTTCCTGTTGCAAATCCCAGTTGCAATGGCTTGGCTGGGACCTGCTCTCCACCCACATAGAGGACCATAAAATTAATATCATAATGTTTAAAATTGAAAGGATTCTTAGCATAATTACACAAGAACGCATCATTGTCCACCAGACAAAAAACCAGTACCTTGGGAAGCTGTCCAAGAAACACATTCTCCTGGTTACTGACACGACTGCAGGCGCGGATGTTAAACACTTTCATCCCCACCCGATCCACCAGGTATTTAGCACTGGAGGTCAGCAGGGCCTCAGTGTGTCCTAGGCATACTACTGGTGGCTTGAATACTTTTTTTTCACAAAAAGTGAGGCATTTAAAAGCTGTAGCTTGTACCACCTACTGCCTCATAGCTCATCACAGAGAAAGATTATTTTCTATGCATCGGTTTGACCTTTACATCCACGCCATTTAATAAACGTTTTGCTTGAAAATACAGGTCGCTGTGGAGAGGCCCCAGCAGTTCAAACTTTCTGCTCTCTGTGGTTAGATGTGCCCTCTTCATAAAACCCATGTTACCCACCTCCAAATCTGTCCATTCTTGTTGTCCAGGTATGTCTTTGTAAAACAGGCCTGCAGAAAATTGTGTAGAGAGGGCTTCTCCACCGTAATTGAACATAGATTCTATGAAGTCCCTGTAAGGGTAACAGTTGTTGCTCTGACTAATGAGACAATCCCCCGAGTGACATCCAACTGACTAAAAATGGAGGCCACTGGGTAGTTCACCAATCCCACACCGGTGTCCACATTGAGATTGGTCCCATTTTCCTTGACAATCTTACAGGAGAGGTAAATAAGTGTATTGTTTAGATCCAAATAGTCTATACCATTACCAGCTATGAAAAAATTGATAGGTGCAGTCTCTCTCTCCCATGGCCGAGAGTGGGGGGATTTCTGTGTACGTGTTCTTCTCAATGCTGGTTTGTGTGGGGGCTATTTGAAACAGGTTTAGTTCAGCTTTGGTGCATTCCTTAGATCCGCAGTGAATAAAAGCCATGCTGATTTTAAAAATATCTCTCTTGCTCCTAATAGCATGTATCCTCTTTCGCACAGCCTTCCTCCGCTTCTGGCAGGGTTCCCTCTGTAGGGCCTTTCTTTTAAAGGACTGAGTGGGTCCCACCTGCCACGTTTGTAGCGCCTTTCTCTTAACCCCTCTTCTTCTCTGTATATACATAAGCCCAGAGCCCTCCTGCTTATCAGAGAGGTTAACTTTCTCCAGAACCGTTCAAGATACGTGGCCCATCACATCATTGGCTATATTTTGGGCAGATGTTTTGACATGGGGTTCAACTCAAGGCCCCTGCTTAAAAGAGGAATGGCTTTTCGAAACAGACTTTGAAAAATCCCCCCGATGCCCACCCCATACATCACAGGGGCCCCGTGACACCCCAGGAGGGCATATCTGGCTTGGACTTTGTAATAGTTCCTGTAGATAGCCAAATCCCCATAATTTTTTACAATCACCATCTTAAAAACTTTGCACTTTCCAGGGGCACAGATGTAGTTTCATAGCCACCTTACCGAAACAAAATGAGATGTATTTCTTCTGATCTGTCTTTATTTCAATACTAACAGTGTCAATGTGGTGTTTACTCATGACCACATAGTGAGGCTTGTCTTACATGATATTGACATACTCACTGAACTCTCCGCGCACAAGAACACAACGCAATGGTGGGACATAAAAGTCCCCCATGATCTAATACTTGACAATATTGGTGTACAGGTACAAAGAGTTCACACACACACACACACACACACACGTAATGTCAGCAGGGTAGGGCAAATTCTGAACAGGATGACTGGGGACCAATCCCAAAATATAAACCAACTGCCCATTGGTCAAAAACTTGTGATGCTCTTGAGTTTCAAGGCTGACATTTCTCCCCATGTAGTCATAGCGCAAGAACACTTTGGGTGAATCAACACAGGCAGATATAATTTTGTTAATATTATTCACTAAGTTGGAAATGCTTGAATAATAACCGTGGGGTAGAAGGTAGGTCCATCTTCTGTTAGCAGTGGTGATTTCAAAGGACAAGGCTGTAGCAACAGTGTCCCAGATGCAAGGGTATTGTATTTGAGACAGCCCCACTTCCCACACCCCAGTGAGATCCAGAGACCTAACTAGTTGTATGGTAAAAGCAGAACTAGTTTTCTGCAGAAAAATATTTTTGCAAGCATTGCTGGGCAGGGTGATGTAAAAGTCACTCATTATTAAACTTTGCAGAGCTGAGAAGTGCTTACCCAGCTGTTAAATTTATCTGGCCAGCCTAGCCACTTCACCTGACAACACTTGTTTCTTCCTTTCCCCTTTGTGGTGAGCACTTTTTCAACCCTGTACATTTTATTGTGCCTGGGGTTGACTTTTTGAAGCTCTTCAGGATAGAAGGTCCTGAGGATCGTTTCACCTTCATAATCCATCAGTCTGTACACAAACCTTTGTGCCTTGCTAAGGACATCATCCACTATAAACATTTCCCCCGTAAACATTTGCTCATAACCTTTCTCAAACCTTCCTTTGGCTTTAGTTAGCCTGACATGATCTCCTTTTCTAAAAGAAGGGGCCTCCTTTCTTATTTCTAACTTGTCTTGGTAAAGCATTTTCCTTTTTTCATACCCTCAGGGAGTTTGTGGAGTTCACATCTATTGGCCTGGTACATATGGATCTTTGAAAGCTGTGATTATAAATCTTTAGAAGCTGAGGCAGTATGTCAATATAACGAAATGTGTTGTGGGATGTGAAATACCTCCACATCTTTGATTTTAAAGTTCTGTTAAAATGCTCCACCACACCAGCCTTGAGATGGTTGTTTTTCACAAAGTGATGTATCCCATGCTGGTTGAGCAATTTGCTGAAATTTTTATTTAAACATTCTTTCCCCTGATCAGTTTGTAATCTCTGGGGTATCTTCCCTTCCCTGAAAATAGTTGTAAACGCCTTAGCCACTTCACCACCCATCTTGTTTTTCAACCCTAGGGCCCAGGCATCCTTGGACAAAATGTCTATGACAGTTAAGATGTACTTAATGCCACCATTTTGCTTTGAAAACTGCTGCATATCCACTAAATCAGCCTGACATTGCGTGTCCACCCCCAACATGACAGTTTGGTTTCTTTTAAAATGCCAACATGCAGGTTTGTGCAGGGTGTAAGTATCCTGGTCTGAAAGTCACTGAACCACTTCTTTATTTTCCTTTTTAAAAAATGTATAAATAATTTATTTCCTAAACAAAAGAAAACACACACATACCTAATATCACAGTAGTCAAGTCAAATCAACATAATTCTCATAACAGCAAGACCAATAATTGATAAATTTCTCACATTAGGCAAAAAAAACCTCCATAGACTGACCACCCCTCCTAGACTAAAGAAGAAACCACCTCTTTCTTATTCAAACTTTTACTGTGTTTTTTAACAGTCTGTAAAAGAGGATTCACCCCTCCAAAACTTCCAGTCTCCCCCAGTGTGTAGAGCTCTTTTAACAGGGCCTCTTGTGCAAACATGTTTCTAACATTACCAGCCAAAAACAGAGATGACAACAAAGGATGTTTCAAACAAAGTTTTTATTCTTCTGACTTTAGATGTTCCTTATTACAGCTGTCCAGTTGATCACCTCTTCTCGAGCATGGAAAAAAACAGGAGACACAGGAAACGTTTAGTCCCACAGGTTTTCCAAAATTCAGGTTTTTCAAAGCCTTTACAAAGTCATCGTTTACCTGTTGAAATAAAAAATAAAGATACATCAGTGCTTCTCTACTTTTCTCTTTACCTAGCCCTGAATGTCTGACTTACCAGTAGATCTTCTTCAGGTGTTGGTGGGGTAGGCTGAATATCCGTGGGACCCTCACCTGTGTCTGGGGCTTCACCCCTTTTCAAGACTGCATGGCGCTTTTCTATAAGGACAAAGGGGGTAGCACCACTGAGGTGTGCCATAGCTCCTTCTCATGTAGGCCCAAACAGAGTTAAAGAAAACAGGGTTGTGGCAAGGGACCCCAGTTTGTCTCTCGTTTTCTGGTCTTTGCTGTGTTCAGAAACGTATACCCCGCGTCACAAAAAGAGCCCTCCTTCATATACAATTGTTGAATAGGCGGTAGTGCTCACACAGCACCCAATGAGGAACCTCGACAGCGAGCCCCTAAGGCAGGTCTATGGGCTGAAAACCTTTATTATTGGTCAGAGATGGTGGGCTGTGTTGCTTGAGGGGTCACATGACCCCCTTATGTCTATCCTGCCTACCAACATACCGCCATCCCATTGGCCCAGATGTCCACAACAGAGGGGCCCAGGATGATGACACCTTCACCCATTGGTTCAGCTCATTCTCCTGAGTTGTTTGAGGCCTCACAGGACCCCCTTATCCTGACCCCACCTACTCATGAACCGCCACCACATTGGTCTCCTTTTCTATGGGACAGGAGGGACTAAAGCTCTCAAACCCAGACCAATAGGTCCCGCTCACTCTCCTGGGTTGTTTGAGACCCCATATGGCCCTATCCAAGGACCTTGCAGTAGTTGACCCACAAGCTGCCCCAAACTCACACATAAGGACCTTCTGGGGTTAGGGGGGGTGGGACCTTTGGTCCCACCCACTCTGACCCAGAAGGCAGAACTTCCAGCTACCAGAGGCAGGGCGTCTGTCACATTAGGCAAAAGGGGCAGGGCTTAATAATTTGATAAGAAGTAGGTCCTTAACTATTCTGCCTGTCTTGTCCTGCCCCTGCCCCATCGCCTGTGTATTTTGTACAACAGTCTGTGCCCTGCCTCCCAACTTCCTGGTTGGCTGCTATCAGGCATAAAAGTCATGCTGGTAGCAACAGGAAGCTGGCTAGAAGCACACTCTCACTTCTTGTCCTTCCCTTCACACTCTCTCACTGTTCTGAACCTGCCTTGCTCCCATTGTGTGCTTTCAGTCCTTGTTTTGTCTTGCTCTTGTTCCTGCCCTGCACCCTTTCTGCACCCTTTCTGCTCTCAGTCCTGCTTCTGGTCCTTTTCCTTTCTCCCCTTCTCTTGTCTCCCTTGTCTTTTGATCCCTTGTCCTCCTCTTGGTCTTGTCTTGCCTTTGCCCTCAGCCTAGCCTCCTTTTCTCAGCTCTGACCCTGACCCCATCATCCCCCAAAACCCACATCTGCCCACATCCTGGATGCCCCTTGCTCCATGAACCCTTACACATGTACACATGCCAAATGGCAGATGAGATTTAATGTGGACAAGTGCAAAGTGATGCACATTGGGAAAAATAATCCAAATTATGAGTACACAATGCTGGGTACTAAGCTAGGAGTTACCACTCAGGAAAA
>QEPC01002769.1:3057917-3072623 GCA_003113815.1 Sphenodon punctatus
TTCCATGATCGTGTAAAAGCCAGAACCATTTTGAATGTGGTTTTTAAATAATGTGCATTTTTTTAAAACCAGTTTTGGCATCCCCTGATCAACAAAGGGGGCTCAAAACCAGTTTTAAAAAATGTGCATTATTTAAAAAACACATTCAAAACGGTTTTGGCTTTTACACAATCATGGCAAATGCGCATTTAAAATGGTTTAGGTGTTTAAACCAGCATTAAAACACGCACATTTTTCAACAATTATGTGCAAATTTGTCTCGTCTAAAAGCAGTCTGAGAGGAGATATGATAGAGGGCTGTAAAATCATGAGTGGTGTGGAATTTATAAACAAGGAACGGTTATTTACCCTCTCAACTAGGGGACACTCCATGGAACTCACAGGTGGCAGAGTAAAAACAAACAAAAGAAAGTATTTTTTCACTCAGCGTACAATTGGGTTGTGGAATTTACTGCCAGAGGAGGTGGTCAAGGCCAGCAGTATAGCTGAGTTTAAAAGAGGTTTGGACAAGTTTCTAGAAAATAAGTCTATTAGCAGCTATTAGCCAGATAGGATTGGGGAACAAAACCCTTTACTGTCGGGAGCCTGGGGATGACCCACAGGGAATGGATAGCATGGTGACGTGTTGAGTGCTTCTCCCAGGCCCCCGTGCTTCTCCCAGGCTCGATGGACCGTTGATCAGACCCAGGATGGCACTTCTTATGTTTTTATGTTCTTACATATGGACTACATTAACGTGTCATATGTCTGAAAGAGGAGAAATCCTTGTTTCTCTGGATTCCACAAAATATACAGGTATGTTAGTTAGAAGGAAAGGATTGTAATGAAAATAATTTACTATAGGACCACTAGGTGAAGTTCTATGTAAAAATCGTAAGTGCTGCTTGAGTGCCATGGAATTCAGCAGAGTGGTACTTGCATTCAGAGATGCATTTATTTTAGGAATGGTAGAACTTTAAGAACAAAACAAATTAGAACAAAAATGGAAAAGATGGGATTCATATACAGCAGGGTTGTGAATGATTTGTTTTTCTTCCCACAATCCCTCTGTGCAGCTTATCTGTACACTTTAGATATGTTTATTTCCATAAAGAACACATTTTTATGCTGAAGAAAGCTAAGATGTGGTTTAAAATGTAAAGAAAAAACTTTATTAAAATTCAACAGAAAGGTAAACAGAGATGATTTGGGAAGCTTTATTCATTTATTGGGCAAACACTGCTAAAAACATTTAGGTGCACTGTGTGTTTAAAAAGTAATAAATAGCTATTGTGCTTACTTCATAAACTTGTCAGAGTGTCTTCATTTTATTTTCCTGAACAAACTGAATTTCTGTACTGCTCATCCCCAGCCAGTTAATAAATACATCACCCTTAAAAGTGCTGTGGTATTAAATTTACAGCAGATAAAATATGGATGAAGTTGCTGTGCTTCAGGTACGTCAAGTGTGATTTAATATCTCTCACTACCCTTATGAGGAGTAAAAGATTACTCGGCTGCTCCAACAGCAAGATAGTGACCTTTGCTCCCAAGTAACAGCCACTCAGCAAATAGTACCAAATGAAGAAGTAGAATAACATATAGATTTGCCATAAGAAAAAATTGATCTAAATCCATATATCAAATCTGCTGATCAGAGCTGTGCAGAAAAGTACCTCATAATCTTTAGTGGGCAATTCCAAAAACTCTGGGTGTAAAAGAAACTGTCTTATTTTAGAGTAAAAGAGAACTTGGGGCAAGAAGGTTAGAAGGACTTTGCTTATATTTTTTCCTTCTGATGTCTTCAAACAAGGAAATGTTCACTCATCTAATAGATTATTGTCCAGTGTTTCAAAGATCACTGCTACCCAAAGTGGAGAAAATGGTAACATTTTCAGAATTTCCAGGGCAGGGCTTTATAAATGATAGTGCTTTTACCCTAGGGAAATTTTCCTAATAGCTTCTTATAATTCCTATTTTGTAGAAAAACAAAAAAAACACAGTTATATCTAAAGGTGATAAAAATTCCCAAGAGGAAATGTTTGTTAGCAAAGAAAATATATTCTTTGTGATTTACATTTTGCCTTCAAAAGTGGAGGGAGAGTGAATGTGTGCTGCTCTGCACTTCAAAGGAGAAGGGAATGAAAAATTTCCAATGACAAAGATTTCACACACACCACACACACACACACAATGAAACAGACAAATTGGTCTGCTGAGCACTTTTTAACCTCGAGTAGTTTGTGTTAATGAAGCAACTACAGTTTGGATAATAAGTTAATAAGTACTGAAAAGGTATTCTTCCAAAGGTGGGAATGAAAAAAAAAGAAACGTTGGTAATTATACCTTATTAGTCCTAGCAATGCATGGAATTAAAACTTTATTTTGCTCTCATTTGGGGTAAATAAGTGGAATTATATTAACATCAGAATGACCTAAATAAAGGGAAAATGAGGCCATTAAAGTCTTTTAGTAAATATACTTCCTCCTTTACCATCTGCATTTTAAGAAA
This sequence comes from Sphenodon punctatus, assembly GCA_003113815.1. Taxonomy (NCBI): domain Eukaryota; kingdom Metazoa; phylum Chordata; class Lepidosauria; order Sphenodontia; family Sphenodontidae; genus Sphenodon; species Sphenodon punctatus. The sequence continues at coordinate 3,060,409 of QEPC01002769.1, forward strand.
GCACTTAGCACTTAGCACTTTATGTTGAGAAATTGTTGTTTATGTATTAACTTATTTTGCATCTCTGTACTTTTGCCATCTCCCTGCATTTGTGTCTGGATAAACAAAAAGCCTTGGCCAATCCACCAAATATGAGCAGTATATTATTTTCTGCTGTTTGCTAAAGAGGACATTTGCTATCCTAGCCCACGAAAGACCATGTAGCATTTGTTACAAATGTCTTCCATAGTTATACTATGACCCATAAACCATGACTACTAAATGATGTGGAAGTACTGTCATGAAAGCTGGAATACTTTATAACTGAAGATTTTAAAATTAATGTGATTCTGAAAGGTAAACATGATTAGTTTCATTTGATACATATGTTTTTTTCTCTAATTAATAGAATAACTCTATTAACTATTAAACCTGCACTGGTTTGACTGATTGAGAATACTCCCCACACCCAGATGTCACTTCTTCAAACAAACGTCACTCCGTAAACCATTTTTAAACAAGTGCTTTTTCTATTCTGATTGTACAATGGATTTGCTTGGGCAGGATGACATTTTCTTGAGTGACAGATGTGCATGCCGCAGCCACACTATGGTCACCCACAGCTCCCTTACAGAGAAGCTGCTTCTTGAGAGTCTTACACTGTTGTCTTTGTTTGCATTTGGAATAATAAAGGGAAAAAACTCACCCTTTCTACATGGGGTGGTTTAACAATTAGCAAAGAAGAGAGCTAGAACTAACCAGCAAGGATTTAGACTATCTCTGGGAGCTGAAGTTCAGGTATCATGAACCTTTTAATGACACATTGCTTCAAACATCATAAAAGCTTTTTATTGGGCACTTCTCTCCTGAACTAGTAGCACAGACCAAGCATGAGATAGATTGAGGGACAGATTCGAAAAAGGCATAATGTACAGATAATTTAGGGGTTTTAGGTAATAACAAAATAAACAGCATTTCTACATGTAATTTATCTGCTTGTGACAGATAATTGGAGAAATTATATTTCAGAGGCCTTTTTTTTCCTTTTTAAACATTTATATAAGATCTTACTGAATTGTTATATCTAGTGCCTCTATACACCAGTTTGAACACTGGGAATTGCCACTCAAGAACTCATTAATGTTTCAAAATAAGTAATTACTGAGAATGCAGTTTGCTCACTAATATACAGAAAAGAGGGGGTGGGAGGCAAAATGATCTTCTCAATTATCTCCTTTATTAATCTGTTTTGTAGGGTGCCGCTTACTTTCTTCAAATGATCAATGCTTTTAGATACATCATACGCTAGCCCCATGCACTATTTCTCATTTGAAATGGTTGAAACATGATTTCATAGAGTTGCTCCCTGGAGGTGAAGTAAGACATGCCAAGAAAAAAAATTCATAAAATTCAGAGTGATATTTTTCTTATTGCTACCTGCTATTGCTTCTGGTAGCTAATACCCAGATACAATCCTAACCTATAATCTGCTGGTAAGACCCATAATGCTGTTTCTAGTGTGCAAAGCACTTTGAGATCATTATCAGTGTTTAATCCTTACAACAGCTCTGTGAGGTAGGTCAGATAGTATTATTATTCCCAGATTTACAGATAAGGAATTGAGGTTGAGGGTAAAAACAGAGACAGTGACCTACTGTAAAATTAGGGGCTAAATGGCCAACTGTTTTCATCTTTTGGCCCATGAACCACCAGCACATCTGTTGAGAGCTTGCTCGATGTTGCCCTGGGACTGCCCCAGGCCATGTTGCAGGCCCGGGCCGTAACTCAGACTATATTCAAGTTACAGCCCAGGTTAGCCTTCTCCCCAGATTAGAGCAAAGCAGGCCTCCACGGCTAGCCGCCCCTGGCTGCCTGTCATGGTGGAGGGCAGGGCGCTGGGTGCAGCATGGGGGTGGGGCTGGTCGGCCACACATTCCTGCATCTCCCCACCCTCCCCGGCATCTCTGCCACGGGAACGTGTAGTGAGAGGCCAGACCCAACCCAGACCATGTCTGCTGTAGCTTCCTGTCCCATGCAGGGTTGCCGCAGCAATTAGGTCACTTCTGTTTCCACCCTGAGAGACAGGAGATGACCCACCCAATGAGTCTATGTGCCAATGAGGACCCACAATTTTTAGCTCCAGTTTAGATGTACTTTCCACTGGACCACACTAAACATGAAAACTGGTGTACTAAGTCAGATCAATGGACCATTTATCCCCTAATTTTACTTTTGACAGTGAACAGTACGCTTATCCATGGGAGGTTAAACCAGGGATGGATCCAGAATAGCACAGATTTTGTAACCACACAGGGCCCCAAGATGATTCAGGAGGGAGCCCCAAATACATGGACCCCAGGAGTAAGCTAAAATAACAATGTCTGCAGAACATATGGTCCCACAAATTTATTTATTTATTTATTTATTTGTGACATTTTTATGCCATCCCCTCCTGCCTATGCATCTCAGGGCAGCTAACATTATAAAAGACAAATCGCATCATGAAAATATAAAACATTAAAATATCCCCCCTCCCCCAAAAAAACCCAATCCTAACCCAACCAACCCATTACCCATCTCCCTCAGCAAAGGTCCAGTGGAACAGCCAGGTCTTGCACTGTCTAGAGAAAGAGGGGAGGTCTAAGGCCAGGTGGACCTCCATTGGGAGGGAGTTCCACAGCTGCAGAGATGCCACTGAGAACACCCTCCTCATGGCTGACACTGAGGAAATCCGGGGGACCTCAAGGAGGGTGTCCCTGGCCGACCACAGAGGCCGAGTCAGGATCCAGAGGGTGAGGCGGTCCTTAAGATAAGTGGGGCCCAGGCCATTCAGGGCATTAAAGATAAAACTAGGGATGGGCGAACAGAACCGAGTTCAGAAATTCAGTTCGGTTCAAAAGTTCGGTTCGGTCGACCAAACTATTTGAATTTGGTCCGAACTCCGAACTTCCGAACAAAGTTCAGAAATTCAAACCCCATTGAACTAAATGGAATATTATCTTTTAGGGGTGGGTGAACAGAGCCGAGTTTGGAAATTCGGTTCGGTTCGAAAATCGAGTTTGGTTCGGAAGTTCGGTTCGGTCGACCGAACTGGTCAAGTTCAATCCGAACTCCGCACTTCCGAATCATGTTCAACCAATCCCTAGTCAAAATCAACACTTTGAATTGGACCCAGAACCCTACTGAGAACGGAGTACCAAAGTAATGTGCTCGCGATGACTTGTCACCCTAAGGAGACACGCCACCGCATTCTGCACCAGCTGCAGTCTCCGGACTGTCACCAGGGGTAGTCCCATGTAGAGTGCATTATAGTAGTCCAATCCCGAGGTAAAAAAAGCATGGATGATTGTGGCAAGGTCAGAGTCCGAGACATACGGTTTAAGTCGTCATACCAGATGTAGTTGGCAAAATGCACCCTTTGCCACAGTCACCAACTGGGCATCGAGGCAAAGCTGCGAGTCTAGGAGCATCCCCAGACTATGGACCTGAGATACCAGGGGAGTATGGACCTCATCACTCCCCCGGCTTTTCCCACAACCATCACCTCCATCTTATCAGGATTCAACTTCAGGCGGCTCACCCTCATCCAGTCCCCCACATCTAACAGACATTGGGTAAGCACTGAGATTGCCGGGCCTGGGTCTGATGAAAAGGAGAGATACAATTAGGTGTCATCATCAAACCCTCTGATGACCTCCCCCAAAGGCTGCATATGTACATTGAACAAGAGAGGGGATAAGATAGAACCTTGAGGGACTCCACACATGAGGCCCTGGGGAAAAGATGAACAATCACCCAGCACCACACGTTGAGTTCTCCCAGCCAGGAAGGAGCATCACCATTCAAGGACAGTCCTACCCACTCCAGCTCAGTCCCACAACTGAGTCACCAACAACTAATGGTCAATGTATCAAATGCAGCCAAGAGATCTAATAGGATCAAAATGGTCGAACGACCCTGGTCCAGCTCTATGGAGAGATTATCAACCAAGGCCACAAGCACAGTCTCAGTGCCATAACCTGGACGAAAGCCATACTTCAAGGGATCTAGGAAACTGATTCGATCCAGGTGCTCCAGAAACTGACGAGGCCTATAATCTCCCCTAAAAAGGGAAGGTTAGAGATTGGCCTATAGCTGGTCAGGACATCAATGTCCAATGATGGTTTTTTGAGAAGAGGCTGCACCACCGCCTCCTTGAGGCAGTCCAGCACTCTGCCCTCCCTAAGGGAGACATTAACTTTCCTGACCAGCAACAACCTCAATGTCTCCAGGCTGGCCTTGACCACGCAGGATGGGCATGGGTCCAGTTCACAATAAGTGGCTTGAACAGCCCTCAGAACATCCTCCCGATCAGAGGGCGACATGCACTGAAATTGATCCCATAAAACAGGTCAAGATGGGGCTTCAACTGCCTCTAGTTCATCCACTGTTAAAAGTGCAGCATTGAAACCGTGGTGGATTTGAGCAATTTTATCCTCAAAAGAAGTCCACAAATAATGTAGGGAGTCCTGGCCCCTAAGAGAGATGTTGTCTTTAACTGATCGTCAAAAACGAGTTATGGTGACATTTTCCATTTCTTAATGGGTGACTCAGCGTGTGTTTGTCAAACATTCCTATGCGTTCTGGCCCCTGCAGGTGGCTGGAAGGCAGCTGTTTGCTGTAGGAAGGGGCTGAATTGTTGTCATCTGGGCCTGTCTTGCCTTCAACCCTAGCGCTCTGGCTACTAAAGGACTCTGGCCCCTGCAGATGGCTGGAAGATGGTGAGCAGAGCACCAAATGCCATTCACTGTTTGGCAACTGTTTGGCAGCTGGAGGTTGGGGCTGGGCCTATTCTATTTTATTTATTTTTAATGGTTTTTAGATGGGTATGGAATGGTGGAATTCTGGTGGGGGCAGTGCCATGGCCCCCAGGTGCAAGGGGAGTATGGGGGGTGGGGGGGTGCTACAATGACCTCCCAGTGAGAGTGGGTATGGGCAAGAAGAGTTGTGCCATGACCTCCTGGTAAAAAGGGGTTATAGACATAGAGAATTGAGGGTGGGGGTGTGCCATGGCCCTCTGGTGAGAAAGGGTGCTGGCTTGCGGGGGTCAAGGGTGGGGAGTGGTTCTATGACCCCCCAGTGAGAGGGGTACAGGCAGGAATGGGAGGGGAGGTGGTTTGTGCCATTGCACCCTTGTGAAAGGGAGATACAGGCATGTGGGGATCAGGAGGGGGGTGTTTGATGTTTTGGCCCCCTGGGAAGCTAGGGAGCTAAAGGGGTAGAGCCAGTTTGGCGTAGTGGATAAGGTACTGGACTTGGATCTGGGAAGCTAGAGTTCAAATCCCATTCCAGCCATGAACTCACTGGGTGACCTTGGGCAAGACAAAACCTCTCCATCTAGAGAGCCAGCAGTGTGGTGTAGTGGAGAAGGTGCTGGACTTGGACCTGGGAAGCCAGGTTCAAGTCCTGTCCCAACCATGAACTCAATGGGTGGCCTTGGACAAGTCACAATCTCTCAGCTTCAGTTCCCTCATCTGTAAAATGGGAATATGCATGTATCTGTCTTTCCCTGTGTTCCCCTCACCTTTGTTCATATTAGATTGTAAGCTCACTGTGCAGGGACCTGTCTTGGAAAATCTGTGACTGTAAAGCGCTGTATACACCTAGCTAGTAGTGCTATAGAAATGATAAGTAGTAGTAGTAGGGAGGAGGGGTTCCCTCCCTCCCTGCCTCACCAACTGTCTCCCAGGGATGTCATGCCCTCCAGCTTTCTTTGAAGCTGTGGGAGGGGGAATCTCCCTGGGGACATGCGGCAGCTTCTGAACCAATTGGGGTCATGCTGGGTATGGGGACGTATGGGTAGGGGGAGGAAGAGTTATCTTGGGTACGGGGGCAGGCATTTGGTTTCTGTTCCCCTGTCCTCCTCTCTCCTTGTCTTGGGATATTTGTGGGCTGAGGTTAGTTGCTAATAAAACAACTAGTATCCATGACCTTATTCAAGGTGAGGCCACTGACCTTGTATGAATTACTAAGACCTGGCTGGATGAGGCTTCTGGGCCTGTGTTGGCCCAGATGGTTTCAGCTGGGTACTTGATGCAGCATCAGTTTAGAACTAGGGGGCAAAGTGGCGGTAGTCTGTAAAGGCAATCTGGTCTATCTAAGGTATCGAGTGTCTGACTTGCCCAGCACAAGATGATTTCTTACATGATGGCTTCCGCCACTGCCACAGACTTCTCCAGGAGGTGGCAGGAGCCATCACTCTAGCTGGGAATCGGTTCAGCCGCTAAATAGAAGTGATGGCAGCTGGGCCAGAGAGGGGGCAGGGAGCTGCACAGGCATGTATCTGCCCGTCCCTGTGCTGTGCAGAGCGCGCGCACACACCCGGCTGACAGGTAGTCATGGCAGCCAATGACAGCCGCCATGGCGCCCAGCCCCAGCCGACCACAGTAAGTAAAGTGGGCTATCAAACAGTGGTCCAGCCATTTTCCGACTGTGGTGGGGACTAGCCTGGGCTGAGAACTGGGGATTTCCCCAAGTAGCCTGGGCTAGCCCCCACCACGGTCAGGAGCCAGACCGTGCCAACATCTGGCGGGTGCTTTCTAATGTGACAGCAGCACCCTGATTCACCCGTGCTAAAGCGGGTAAAACTGTGCCATCGTCATGTTAGAAAATACCTAATTAGCATGTTCACCTGATGTTTGAGGCCTACAATGGACCGGGGATTCTGCTGGTGTACTGACCACTTTGCTGCAAGGCAAACTCCCTGACTGCTCTAGCTGAGCTGGTCTCAGACATGGTGTTGAGAACACCCAAACTTATTGTCTTGAGTGATTTCAATATACATGCTAAGGCCAACCAGATTTCATGACTGCCATGACAACTATCGGTCTATCCTAGATAATATCTGGCCCAACACCTGGATGACACACATTGGACCTTATGTTCTACACTGCTCTGGAAGCAGTGGTTCTGATTACTGGGGGTGTCATCATGACACTGTTGTCATGGTCGGACAATTATCTTCTGAGGGCTCAGATTCCTGCCCTCCTTTGCCCCTGTTGGGGTGATGGGCCAGTTACGGTGATCTGCCTCCAGAAATGAATGGATCCAATCGGGACGTAGATATAATAGGGACATGTGGGACATTTGTCTTTGGGCCAAAAAGCATGGGGGCTGACAAACCCTGGAACCCCTTCAGCCTCGATTTTTCAGCTTGCAAGAAGCCTTCCCAGCAGGCTTGAGTGGATGATCTTTAGGACCGCAAGGAATCCTCCAAGCAACAGACCTTCCCCAGCGATCCCCCCTCCCTCTCAGAGAACAGAGCGGCCACATGGAGAAGCTGCTGCCTGCTGGTGCTGGGGGAGGGGAGCTCACTCTGACTTGCTCACTTCATAGTCAGCCAGCCCTGGGCATGTGTGACTGGGACCCTTCCTCAGCAGCCAGCAATGTGAGGCACGAACCTATTCTGGGATGGGGAGCAAGGGAGTGTGCAAGTTCTGGGATCAAGCAAGATTGAGGGGGGGGAGGCTAGACTGGGAATCCCAAAGCAAGAATTGGGGGCAGGGGGCTTTGGGCAGGGAGGAAGAGGGAGGCTGGGGGGTGGACAGAGGAGAGCTGGAGGGGTCCTTGGGGAGGAATGGGGAGCCAGGGGGCAGGCAGTGTATGATGGGAAGCTGGGGTGAGGGATGGGGCAAGGAGAGTAAGGCTGGGGCTGGCAGTTTGGGGAAGGGAAAGAACCAGAGGGAGGCAGGAAGAAGCTGGGGAGACATGGGAGAGATGGGCAACATAATGAAAGAGGAAGCTGTGTTGGCAGCTTGGGGCAGGGGGGAGCTGGCGATCCATGGGTTGGCTGGACCATGGAAGGGGAGGCTGAGGCTGCCAGCTTGGGGCAGGGAGCTGGAAGGGATTGCTGGGGAGCCCTAAGGGGATTGGGCCACAGCAGGGGAGCACTAGGGCAGAGGGAGGTTGGGAACCTTGGTGCAGGGAACTGGGGTGGAGGGTTTAAGGCTCCCAGCCCCAAAGGTCCCCACCCCCTCATTCATCATCTCCCCCAGAACCCCAGTTATCCTTTTAGCTCCCAGTGCCTCTGTCCCTCTTCTCCTAGCCCCACTTTTTCCATCCCTCTAAGCCCAAACCCTGTCCATTTTCCATCCTCCACCCCATCACTCTGTTTCTTCCAATCCCATGGGACTATCCATAAAATATTCCACTCAAGAAGGTGCAGTGCAGGGTAGCAAAGTTGGGCAATGGGGGGAATTGGCCATAATATAATGTCACAGTTATTTCTTCTTATTAATTTTTTTAAAATTAAACTTCTATATTTGGAATTAGAAATATATTCTTTTCCTATAATAAATGGGGGGGGGCGTGTTCTCCATTAGTGGTATTAAAAATGTATGCAGAGGGAAGGGGCATGATTGGTGTGACATTTATGGAGGGGGTCTGTAGTAGAGTGACAAACTGTGACAAAATACTTGGAGGGGGCGTTTAAATGGCAAAAAGCATGACTCTTTTATGTACAATTGCCTTCATTCTCTGTCCCCCACCACCCCATCTCACTGCACCAATTCCTAACTTTCCTCGTTGGCAAGGTTAGCAATTTAAAGAGAGCAGCAAAATAAACCACGCACGCTGTCGCATCCACCCACTGCAGAACTCCCAGCATGGGGGAGCGTGTGCCCCTGAATAATTTTACTGCTCTCTTAAATTCACTGTTAGGGGCTTGCCCTAAGGGACCACAGTTGCTTCCTTGCTGGACAGCAGAATAGTAGGGAACCAGGAAGACTCCTTCCCCTGCCAATAGGCTACAGTGCATGTCTCTGACTTGAGGGGTGCTGAGGCAAGAGGGAGAGGGGATGCATTTTCCTATTTTGTCTAGGGCAGCCAAATGTGTAAAACTGTCCTTGCTGAGTCATGCTGCTGCCTTGTCTCCAGCTGACTATCCCACCCACTGCTGCTACTGTCTCTGGGGGTCTGGGCTGCACACCCTCACCTCCCTGCTTCTCCACCTGCCCCCTTTGCTGGAGGTGGTGCTGCTCTCCGCAGCCTGGGTCACCACTTCTGTGCTGCTGCTGCTGCTGCTGCTGCTGCATCAGGCTTCCCAGCCACCTTGCCTGTTGCTTCAGTCCATCTCCTCTGCTAGTAGGAAGGGGAAAGGGCTGTGTGCGGCTGCTGCATGGAGCTTTTAGTATTGGAGAGCTGCTGTAGTAGCCCCCAAATCACTGCCATAGGCGAGGATGCATTTTGCTTCTTTACTAACTAGTTGGGCCATGTTCTCCAGTAAGGAACTGGTGGGGGTGGTGATGGGGAGCATTTTAGTCTTCTGCACCTGGGCCTACTCCAACCTAGCTACACCCCTGGCTCGGGGGACCCAGGTTCATTTCTTGTCCCTGGGTCTACTTCAAGCTAGCTACGCCCCTGGATCCAATGATTCCAGAACTCTGGGGGATTTACTCGCTGACCTTGATGGCCTCTCTGTCAATGACCTGATTGATTTGTGTATGCTATGCTGATCCGGGCCATCAACACAGTGGTACCCAGGCATCTGCTTCCTCCACTGTGGCAATGCAAGTCTCCCTGATTTATGGAGGACCCGAGGCTACTAAAGCAGGGTAGGCAGAGCAGAGAGGTAGCGCTCAACTCACACCAAAGCTGGACTGACTGCGGCATAGGTTGTTTTAGAAGGACTATGCTGTGGCAGCGGTGAACAAAGCCTTCTTTGCTGCTGCCATAGCATCTGCAAGTGTCATCCAGTGGAGCTCTTCCTGGTGGTGAATAGCTGTTTCCACCTGAACTTGGAGTCATTAGCTGCCTGCTGTGACAAATTTGCAGATAAAGTTGCTTGTTTTTGGTGCAATTTAGGAACTATCAATTTGTGTGCCAAGTCAGAGTTCAGAGTTGGGGAGACTCAGTCTTTTCCTGTTTGCTTGGATCAACTTCAGTTAGTCTTGTCCACCAATACAGAGGCTGGGCTTGGACTTGGACTTGTGCAGGTGATGAGTTGTGAACTAAATCCATGCCTGTCCTGGCTGGTGAAAACTAACCAGGAGACATGGGGGCTGTTGCTGACTCAGGTTGTCAATGCCTCCCTTAGGGAGGGCAGAGTGCCCAACAATTGGTCATCCAGCCCCTGCTCAAGTAACCATCCCTTGATGTTGATTCCCCTGCCAGCTATCACCCCGTCTCTAATCCCTTTTTAGGAAAAGTTTGATTGGATGGGTGATTGCCTCACAGCTTCAGGCGCATCTTGATGCGATTGGAGTCCTGAATCCATGTCAGTCAGAATTTCATCCTGGACATGGCACTGAGACTGTGCTTGTGGCCTTGATAGACAATCTCTTCTTGGAAATCGACATGGGTAATTGTACCTTGCTGATTTTGTTAGATCTTTCGGCGGCCTTTAATACAGTTGATCATGGGATGTTGTTAACACAGCTGTGCAACCAGGCAGGGCTTCACAGGCCTTCGTTTGAGTTGTTCCACTCATTCTTGGCTGGGAGAATGCAGAGGGTAGTGATGGGTACTGGCTCACTGTCCCCTTGGGAGCTCCATTGTCTGGTCCCGCAGGACTCCATCTTGTCCCCACTCTTGTTCAACATGTAACTGAAGCCCTGCCCCCTGGTCAAGATTGTTCAACAATTTGGAGTGAAGTGCCATCAGTATGCTGATGCCACCCAACTCTGTCTCTCTCTTTCATCTGACCCAGGTCCTACAGTCTTGGTGTTTGTTTACCCAATGCCTGGCTGCCATTGGGGACTGGATGCAGGTGAGCTGATTGAGGTTGAATTCAGACAAGACCAAGGTGATGATGATTGGCTGGCCTTGTGACCTGGGGGATATACGAGCCCCTGTTATTGATGAGGTTTAGCCTCCTTTTATCACTCAGCTTTGCAGTCTTGCGGTGTTCTTGGATCCATTGCAGTACCTTAACTGCGGTGATGACAATCATCTGGTGAGAAGACTGCAACCTTTTTTTAATCAGATTAGGATTTGGCCACCATTGTCCATATCTTCGTAACCTTTAGGCTAGACTACTGCAATGTGCTCTAAGTGGGGCTGCCCTTGATGACTGTTCGGAAGCTGCAACTGCTGTAGAATGTGGTATCGTGCCTTCTGTCAGGGGCGGATCATTGGGAGCACATTACACCAGAGTCTGCATTGACTGCTAATAGCTTTCCAGGCACAAAGGTGCTTGTTTTGCAGGGCTGGCCCTACCATGGGGCAGATCGGGGTGGCCGTCCCAGGCCCCACACCTGGGGGCCCCTGAAACCAGCTTGCCTTGCTTGATCTGGACTTAGGGCAGAGCAAACCAGCACTGGTACATTGCTTTTCCCACTGGCCCATCTGAGCCCCCTTGGCAGCAGCCTGGACGGGGGGTAGCGGGGATGAACTATCACCGCCCACCCGCTTGCTCACTCTCTCGCTCACTCACCCACCTAATTGTGCTGCTGCCACTGCCACTACTGACTGTCTCAAAAGCCCCATGTCTCACACACACATGTGCATGCTTGGGCTACCATTAGTCTGGCATTTTGGGAAATGTAGTCACAGCATGCAAGACTAGGAAACTGAAGCATGTGTGATGGCATGGGGTTTTTGAACAGTGGCAGCTGCAGCAGGCAACTGGGCTGGGAAGCCGTCAACAGTTCCTTCCTCTCCCCTCCCATCTGTCTGTCTGTCTATCTGTGAGAGTGTGTGTGTCTGTGAGTGAGTGTGTCTGTCTGAGTGAGTGAGAGTGTGTCTCTGTGTGTGAGTGAGAGTGTGTGTCCTGTGTGTGTCTGCCTGTCTGTGTGTGTGTCAGTCTGTCTGTGTGAGTGAGTGAGAGAGAGAGAAAGAGGCTGTTTTTAAACTAGACACACCCACCCATATCCCATCCACCCAAGTGCACATCTGAAGATGGAGTGGGTGGGCACGCACTCCCGTGACCCACACACTGCCCACTCATGCACATGCATGGAGCATGAGGGGAAAAACTGAGATTCTCCATACAGGGGCATGAGCAGGCTGTGAGTGGTTAGGGGCACACACCCAGTGCATACCTGGACCCACTCCCCATTTAAAAATGGCCAGAATCACGCTCGTGTGTGTGTGTGTGTGAGAGAGAGAGAGAGAGAGAGAGACTGTTTGTGTGTGAGTGCGTCTGTGTGTGAGTGAGAGGAAGAGAGAAAGGGTATTTTCAGACATTACGAGATCACGCTCAACCACAGTGAACCACGCTCAATCCCGCGGCGGGGCCAAAGGGCCGTGAATGTCTGTTC
>QEPC01002769.1:3072723-3097723 GCA_003113815.1 Sphenodon punctatus
CCCGCTGGTCGGTGGAGCTTGGGGCGGCAAGGAAGGCCAAGCCCCAGGAGAGTCGTGGTGTCCTCGAGCGATGACAGCCGAGGATGCTGGGAGCGTATGCAGACGAGCTGCAACCTCACCGCATTGTTTCCAGTTGTCCTGCAACATGTATTTTTCATAAGCATCCTCTTTTAAAGGGAGGTATAGTAAGCCTAACTGAGGCAAAGGGCCACCTGGCCAAGAAAATATCTTTCCCACTGCTTCCCCAATCTGAACTCATTTGTGCTGCGTGCGCACTGCGCACCAGTAGTCCAGGAATGAAGGGGCACTTTCAGAATGTTTTCCGGGGCCTCTCTAACTTCCCAAGCCACTCCTGGTCCTAGGCTAGGTGGGGGCAGGGGATCAGGGAGGCTGGGTGGGGAAGGATGTCTGGGGGTGGGGACGGAATCTGGGGCATCTGTGGTCCGGGGGGGTCTTTGTGAAGATTGGGTCAGGAGGCTGGGTGGATGGGGGTAGGGTGTTAGCAGAGGATCTGGGGGCCAGATTTGTGGGAGCAAGGAGACTGGGTGCTTGCTTATGTTCATGTTCACCTGGGAGGTTTGGGTGATATCTGTAATTGTCAAAGGAAAGTGAGAGGGGATGTGGGAAAGTGGGTGGAGCTGAGGCCCTCCCCTCCCCCCTGCATTTTGTCTTCACCCTAAGCCTTGCAATTTCTAAGGATAGCACTGGGCATTTTTACACACACGTTAAAGTTCCAGATTTTTCAGTCTTCTGGGTTTACAAGTCCACAAGTAAGTTCCGGATTCATTTTTCGCACACACACACTGCCCTCAGGCAGTTCCTGGATACATTCTTCACACAAACACTGCCCTGAGGCAGCCTAAAGTAGCCGCAGCTGTAAACATGATGGGCTGCCATGGAAAACAAGTGGCCACAGCTGCCTGGAGCAAAGCAGTTTACCAGGAGAATGTTTTACACACAAAAGTTCTGGGAGAAGTTCTATGGAGAAGTTCAAAGATCCAGATGTTTAAGATTTGGGTGAGTTATTTAGACACACAGAAAGTTCCGGATGTAACAGCAAGCATCCAGGAGAAATGTGTGTGTAAAAATTAGGGATGGGTGAACAGATCGTGGTTCGGGTTCGGCCGTTCAGTTCGGCTGCATTTGTTTCGTCCGTTCAGTTCGCCCGTTCGGTTTGGCGGTGTTCAGTTTGTCGGTTCAGATATTCGGCCATTCGGTGGTTCAGGTCGAACGTTGAGTTCAGATTCAGTATTCAGTTCGATCTGGATCGGTTTGGTCTTTAGTTTGGTGTAATCAGAAACTGAAAATGACATTTGATTTTTGAAATAAAAGGAAGAAACTAAAAAACATATTTCTGGCTATAACATTTTTGTTTCTTATTACTTTTTGATGAAAATTAGGAAGATTATACCCCAAATGGAGAACACTATGTGTACCAAAATTCGGAACGATTAGATAAAGGAAACCGATTTCAGAAGCAATTGAATGTTGTGATTTTAAGAAAAGCTCCATACACATTCATGGCTACAACTTCTTTATCTTGCATCCAATGTTCATGAAACTTGTGTATATTACATCCCTTCATATTCTTAATATTTCTGCCAATTTTAGGAAAGAGTGGATAAAGGGTCCCAAGGGTATAAGACATTAACCTGAAAATACATTTCCAGCTGTTACATTTTGATATTCCATTCTGTTTACAGGATATTTGACAGGAATGTATCAAATACCGTTCCTGCTATTTCAGCAAATGTACAGGAGATTTTGATAAAGGGAACCACTTCTGTTGGCCAATTTGCATCACAAACCGATCTTATACCACAGTGACATAAGAGAATCCCAGGCATAGGCCCCTTCTCTACATTTGTTGTACAGGCATATAAAATTGAGACCCTTTATAATATCTCTCTGATATTTGGCAGAGATGATCATGAAAGTGAAATATATAGTCCTGCCAAATTTCATGTACACTGGTTGGACTACAAAGATGTTATAATCAGACATACATTTATTTGTTAATTGCTTATACCACCAAGACCTTTTGTCCAATCCTTCTGAAATTTGGCAAAGATAGTTACTATGGGAAGGGGTATAAACTTAACATGTTTCACCTACATTAGATGTGAGGCAAAGAAGTTACAGCTAAGAATGTATATGTAGAATATTGCAAAATACAATAATTCAACTGCTTCTAAAATCGGATTCCTTTATTCAATTGTTTTGAAATTTGGTACACATAATGATTTCCATTGGAAGTAGAGGCACTCCAAATTTCGGCCACATAGCTTAAAAATCAAAAACGTTACAGCTGATAATGTGTTTTACATTGAAACCAATGGAAATTCAATTCCGAACTCACCGAACACATCCAAACTGAACGTTCGAATTCAAGTTCGGTTCGAATGTTCGGTTCGGTTGACCAAACTGTTCAAGTTCAGTCTGAACTCCGAACTTCCAAATTCGAGTTTGGTTTGAACGTTCGGTTCGGTCGACCGACTATTCGGGTTCGGTCCGAACTTCCGAACCGCGTTCGCCCATCCCTAGTAATGGTGGTTTTGACCTATAAAGCCCTAAACAGCTTGAGCCGCAGGGATCTGAAAGACTGTCTCTTCCCTTATGTTTCTTCATGGTCTCTGAGGTCACCCAAGGGTGTCCTCTTACGGGTCAGGTACCATCTGCCCGTGACATTTTCACAAGGGCACACAGGGGTGTTCTCAGTGGCTGTTCCACAATTATGGATCTCCCTCCCCTTGAAGACACACCTAAGTCCAAGCCTACTCAACTTTCAGAAGAGATCTACTACCCTTTTGTTTGACTAGGCATTTGACAGGCATGGATAGAATTGGGTGGAGGAGTTAGGGAAAAGGTTGGGGGTAGGTTTGTTTGTTTTTTAGTTTCATATGTTTTTATATTTTGTAACCTGCCCTGAGGGTAAAAATTAAGAATAAATAAATAGAATAAAAAATAGAA
The DNA here is from genome assembly GCA_003113815.1 of Sphenodon punctatus. Lineage (NCBI taxonomy): Eukaryota > Metazoa > Chordata > Lepidosauria > Sphenodontia > Sphenodontidae > Sphenodon > Sphenodon punctatus. The sequence goes on from QEPC01002769.1 coordinate 3,075,694, forward strand.
AGGGGCCCACACCATTTCACACAGGAACCCAACTTCCCTTAATCCAGCACTGAGTTAAACACATGTCTGTACATGTTCACATGCAAACATGGGTTCTGCAACAGGCAACACCCATGTCAGTCACCCCTCAAAACTGAGAAGCAATTGTCCCACACTTTCCCTACTTTGTTGCCAGTGATAACGTAGCTAAGTGTGGGTAAAAATAAACAAGACAGTAGTCCAAATTAGCCCCCTCCAGATGTGTGGCCACCTGCTCGTTTGTTAGGTGGCCGCCAGATGTTCACCCACACCTGTAAACAACTCAGCCCCCTGCCACCCTATGACCCTCACTCATGGTGTTATTCCAGTGAATGTGTAGACCACTGTGTGCGCAAATGCTGGCTGAAGCAGGTGAATGTGCATCCACATGGCCGCCTTCCATCTGTTAGGTGCGCACACCCTCCTCGTGCATGCAGATCGACTAGGATCATAGAGTGCCAGGCAGAGCACCTAGAGCAGTCCTGAGAGTGACCATGTCTCAGTGGTGGAGGGGGATAGAGCGCAGCAGGGAGGAATGCCTGCGTGTTTGTCCCATTCGTTGTGCGGAACCTGAGAGTGGCAGCTGCATGGGGCCTCCATGGCGTGACCCCAGACACTAGTGGGCTAATCTCTCATCTGTTAACATCCCATGTCTGTGCATTTCCTGTCACTGGTCTGCCCAGATATCACAGAGGTGTAGACAAATGTAATTTACTCTAGGACTACTCTAGGACTCCTCCCTTTTCTTTTCTGGTCCCTATGGTGTCTCTGGAATGCACCCCAATGTCCCTCCCATATTTAAAAAGAACATGTCATGTGTTAGAAGTTTCCCTTCTCAGTGAAGGACATTTTTTTAACATGAATATCCCCACCAGCCTCCAGAAATTTACCCCAGCAGTAATTTCAAAGTTCTCCCCCAGTAATTTGCCCTTCCATAATAATAATAAGGTAAAAGGCAATTTTGTTCACCTACTCTTTTTCCTGGCCCCTTCTCTTTCCTTACAGCTAGCCCTAGGGCCGGTTTTAGATGTGCAGCGGGGATCAGGCGCGGGAGTGGCAAAACAGCCGCGGCGCTGTTTTACATGAACCGGAAGCAGAAGTTGTGCACGTGATCGACAGCCGCGCATTCTTCGCCAACCGCGATCGAACCGGCCTGATTTCTCTGGGGGGACATACGCATCCGGAAAAGAATGCGTGGCCACCGATCACGCACACAACTGCCGCTTCTGGTTTGTGTAAAACAGCGCCGCGACTGTTTTGCTGCTCCCGCACATGATCCCAGTGCATGTCTAAAAACGGCCTAGGTTTACAACAGCTCCTAGTGGTATTTAGTGAAGAAAGTCTTTTTGGAGACTGGGCATTTTTAATTGTCTACGACTTTAAGAGTGTGATCCAGCTCCATCCAAGTCAATGGGAGTTTAGCCATTGACTTCAATGGGAGCTGGATCATACTCTAAGTGTCTAATTGTTAAATTTCTTTAAGCCAGACACATGCTTTTAAATTGCAGATACATACATGAAGCATTGCTTCATCTTTAGACAGATATTTTAAATAAAAATAGTTAGCATCTTAATTTTTTTTTTATAGATGTGGGATAAAAGTGTCCTTTTGAGTTCAAGCCCCACTTGCTAAAATGCCTTAAAATGCCCTGGCTCAATGTGTTTGAGAAGAACTAGCTACTCATGTTTACTAGCCTCAGCTACTGTGTTTGGAAAGTCTTTTCCTGTATCACCTTTGCTAAATCATTAAATGTCCTAGATAAGAATGCCAGCAAGCCTGGGGCACTGCTGACAAGGCTATCCCTGAGCTATGGGGAGACAAAATTGCAGTGAGAACTTGGACACAGCTACAGAAATGGGGACATTTTCCAGAAGACTGGTCGATATGCACGAAATATTTGTGCGTGTATTTGTGTAAAATACTATAACGTTTCTCTGAAAACAAAGTTCAGTATATGTCCCAACATTGTCTAACATCTGCCCTCGGTTTGTGAAGCTACAAACGACTGAAAGTTGGGAAATTGCCAAGCCTAAATCTGCATACGTTGAAGGGTACAGAGAGAATGGGGCTGATCCCAAACCCCGTGAATCCCCTGCCAACGTGCATATGCTCAGGGTTTCTGCGCAGCACTATGTGCCAGCAATGGCAGTGCATGCAGTTCCCATGCGCTTGTGCACGCACGCAGCTATACGCAGCATTCACAGGGCTTGGGATCGGCCCCACCAATTACTTTTAGCAAGTTGGCATTACTGTTAAAAACCTTTATTACTGATTACTTTTGTAAAGTAAAACTCAATTTTATTTACAATTCATGATAAATCTACAGTTCCTAAGCTTTAATTTTATATATGATAGGGGTCGGTTATGGAGTTGGAAGTACCTGAAAAATATCTTATTCATCTGACTATTCAGATATAGATTTCCAAAGTAATGGCTGCATACAGGTACTGCAGAGACATGGAGCGGTGCTACCAGAGATCAAAGAACTTGCAAAGGGGCTTCTAGGAAATTAGATATTTCCTCCAGCTGTACCCATCCTACCTGATGCTCTTTTAGAACTTCTAGATAAGTTCCTTACCTATGATGGGAAATGGTTACTCCCCGTAGATGACGGGTAACTGTCGATAGTGTGGGGGCACAGGAGTGGGGGCTGGTCAGGGGTCTATAGGGTTCTATAGGGCTTCTGAAAATCGGGGGGGCACGTGCCCCCTCTGCACCCCCTACCTACAATTACCCCATCACAATTATGGGGTGATTGATTATGGGCAATTGTAATTGCCCCTTACAATTATCAGGGACTGCAAGGAAGTGTGGGGCACATCAGAGCAAAGGTGAACTGGGCAAACCAGACTAGCTTTCTGATCTTTGATCTGTTTTCAACCATCTCATCGTTTTTGGAAGACTCCGAGCTCTTTGAATCGCAGGCTGTTTTTAAACAATACATTTAGCACGTTCCAGTGTTTTTTATGTCATTCTGAAGGTGATTGTCTAGATAGTTGGAAGATTACAAGTTTTGATGCTTCCAGCTTGCTTCCGGGTTTTAGAATGTTTTTTATCAAACACCTTTTTCAAGGTTTGATTGGAATGTTCTAAATAATGTTACACAACAGTCATTTTTACCATCTGCACAGGTAGAACGTTCTAATCCTTAGACAACCAGGAATGGAATACTTTAGTAGAACATCGTAACAGAGGTCATTTAGCCACAGAAACCAGACTGATTATGATGATGACAATATTCCGAGAAGTCAGGTAAGAATGAGTTCAGAATGGTATAGTGCGGTCATTTAAAAACAACCTCAGTATCTGGATCTCCTGGATTATGCCACGGTGAAGACAACAGCTGAAATGAGAATGGGATTTGATTCTCATGCGATATCTTGTGATATCTCAGCCCCAGTGCGAGATCTGATAAGATATCACACGCACACAAATCACTGTGCATTTGCAAAATAGCCAGCTAGGTCATTCTGTGCATGCACAGCCCTTTTCCAAAATGGCGCCGACAATGTTAGCTCGTTGGTCTAGAGGAAAGAGTCTTGCCTATGCACTTAGAGGTTAGCACCATTTTGGAAAAGGCCATTTGTTCTGTGTAGCCACAGTGCCATTTGTACATTTGCAGACTAGCTGCCATTTTCCAAAATGGCACCAATGCCATTGGCACCATTTTGGAAAAGGACTGTGCGTGCACAGAACAGCCATTTGGTGGCCATTTGTGCATGTGTAGTGGGAGGTTATTTATGATTTGTTTGTTCACTGTGAAACCACCTCCTCGCTTTCCCCCCCTCCCCCTATCCCCACAGAGAGGTGGAGACGGTGGAGAGCAGTCCTGGAGCAGCCCTGGACTCAGACAGAGGCAGTCAGGTGAGTCAAAGGGTTTGTAAAGCCGCCCCCCCCCCACTTTTATTTTTTTGCAAGTGTGGGGGAGGGGGAGATTCTCACTTTTCTTGGTGAGTATCAAGGCAATTCTTGGTTCGTTCTTGTTTGCAAGAAGGAGCCGAGAACCCTGATACTTGAGAAAAGTGAGAATTGCAAGATCGAGTCTCGGCCCTAATGGAGACCCAGGACCCAGACTAGTCACTTTGACTGGACGGTGTTCAGATACTTCTGCATTGGCCACAGGAAGAAATTCCACTAAATCTTTGGAGCTTGGCAGTGCTAAAACTACCAGAGACAGCCCTTCAGATTTTCACTGTAATTTTGTTTTCTGCATCTAGTGGCTGCCACTGGCTTGTTGGTCCTGTGAGAGTAAAAGGGTTTACCCACTGGTGAAGTGGTCCAAACTTATTAAGAGCATGCTGGATGTGATATTTGATTCTACTAAAATACCTAATGCTGGTTTTACTCTTTCCTGATACATTTGGTGTTGTTCAGAGGGGATGAGAGGATTAAGGAGCAATTAAGTGCAACTGTGAGCATCTTGGAATTCAAAGCTACCTTGGAGACAGCACTGAAGTAACTTAATCAGTACACTGGGTGCACTATGCAGATCTCCCTATTGCAAATTCCATTCACTCATCTACAAACTGTACATCCAAAATCTGCATTCAGGAGTAGAGGACAGCTAGGCAATTGCAGCCAGTGCTGACTTTCCCCCAACACAATTAGCCTCCGCATGCAACCGCACAGCAATCCACGAGGAAGATGGCATATATATGGTGCTTCTTCTGCACGAAGAGCTGACGATAGGAGCAAGACCAAAAACTAGGTCATCTTCTCAATTGAGTTTTGGTGATAATAAACTTGTTCTCCGTTTTTGAGGCTGTGGAGGTGGGAGTGAGAAAGAAAGGGAAGGATTCTGTACCACTGACAGAAGGAATATAGGTTAAATCACTCTTTTTCTGGAACTCACGTGAGAGAGGGAAGGGTTCTGTGCAGTGGGCCCCAAGAGAGAGAATGTAGCATTATGTCCCTCTGTTTCTAGGTTGCATCATCCTATCTAGACTTTTTGTGATTATCTTTTTATTGCTTCTTTTATGTAAACAATAAAACACCATCAACCTGGTATATGTGTGTGTATGGCCCTTTCCACACAGACACTTTAACACTGATAAAATGGGTGTTACATTTTATTATACATGTTGCAGGGCACCCATCGAGCTCACCTGCAGCCCTGCAACATGTATAATAAAATGTAACACCCATTTTATCAGTGTTAGGCGTGTTCTGAAAGCCTCACTTTTCAGGCTTTCAGAACATGCCTCTTCAAAGCCCTGCATCTCCAGCCGCCATTACTGCCAACAACGGGGAGTACGTCACTTCCGGCAGCACGAGGAGCATGTAAACACTCCCCACATGGCTTTTCTCTCAACACAGGGCTCAGGAGGCGCTTTTCAGCGCCTCATTTAAAAACAACCTTCGAGTGTCTGTGTGAAAAGGACCTATGAATGTGAAGGATGGATATTAAGTGTTTGCATTTTCCCGCCTCCACCCCATTCCTCCCTCTCCCATTCTCACCTAAAATTGACACTTCGTTGCTGCTTGGTAAAAAAAACACCACATCATGTAACCCTTACTTGGATTGCAATCACTTTGGGGCAGGGAGGGGGGGGGGTCACCTTTTTGTTCTGTGATTGTACAGTGATTGACGCAATGGGGTCTTGTTCTGTGACTGGAGCTCATAGACACTACTGCAATAAATAAAACAAATACTAAATTGTGTATTTCAATCACTCCAGACTCTGTAGCTGACTCTTAAATGGCAGCCTGGGGGTACCTAAAAGTAAGGCCTTTCCTTGTATACTATGACTCAAGAAGCTGGGTATAACTGAGAACGCCCTCCCCATCGTCGCCACCCGGGGAACCCAGGGCACCTCACGTTGAGTGCAGTCGAACCCCAGTCGACCGCAGGGGCCGCACCAGGGCCTGGGGAGTGAGGCCGTCGCACAGGTAGGCAGGGCCCAGGCCATATAGGGCTTTATAGGTCAAAACCAACACCTTAAGTCAGGACCGGAAGACTATAGGCAGCCAGTGCAGAGAACAGAACACTGGTGTAATATGCACATGATGACCTGTCCCAAGACAGACTGCCACATCTTGCACCAACTGCAGCCTCCGAACCATCACCAAGGGTAGACCCACATAGAGTGTGTTGCAGTAGACGAGTCTAGAGGTGATGAAGGTATTGATGACAGTGGCCAGGTCAGAGTCTGAAACACGGCCGAAGCCGTTGCACCAGATGTAACTGGCAAAAGGCACTCCTCCCCACACCCGCCACCTGGAGATCCAGGTGGAGCGGCAGATCAAGGAGCACCCCCAGGCTACAGCCCTGAGTAACCAAAGGAGGGCGAACCCCATCAATGACGAGGGACACCCCTCCTTTAACCCCACCCACCAGCATCACCTCTGTCTTGTTGGAATACAACTTCAGACAGCTCGTCCTCATCCAGTCCCCTACAGCCACCAAACACCAGGTAAGCACCGAGGCTGCTGGGCCTGGGTCAACTGAAAAAGAGAGGTAAAGTTGTATCATCGGTGTACTGATGACAACATGCACCGAACCTCTCACGACCTCACCCAAAGGCTGCATGTACACATTGAACAAGAGAGGGGACAAAATAGAACCCTACGGGTCTCCACACATGAGGTCCTGAGGAGAAGACAAGCACTCCCCAAGCACCACCCACTGAGTTCTCCCTGCCAGGAAGGAGCGGAACCATTCAAGAACAATTCCACCCACCCTGGCACAGTCCCGCAGACAAGTCACCAACATTTAGTGGTCAATGGTATCAAATACTGCTGACAGATCTAATAAAATGAAAAGAGACGATCTGCCCTGGTCTAACTCACGGCGCAGGTCATTGACCAAGGCCACAAGCGCAGTCTCAGTGCTAAACCCAGGGTGAAAGCCAGACTGAGAGGGGTCCAGAAAACTGACATGATCCAGATGGCCCTGAAGCTGCCGAGCCGCCACCCACTCAATAACTGATATAAAGAATTAAAGAGATTTTGCAAACAAAGAGGTATAAGAATATCAAGAAGCTAAGCAAAGAAGCCTACCTGCTACAGTACGGTCTGAAAAAAGGGTATAATCCTTAATACAACAGTTTCCTTCTTTCATTCCAACCTTCCTGTAAAAACAGCAAGCTTTACTTGATGCTATTAGTGCCTTCAGTCATTTATTTATTTATTTATTTTGCTTCCAGTTTTTTTGTCCTTGATATATCTTTCAGCACTGTGCACACAGGATACATAGTACTGCACTTTCCAAGCACTGAGGCCTATCTATCAAAAGCTGACTGGAGTGGGTGGTGAAATACAGTAGGAGGTGGCTAGCTACACAGTTGTACTATTAAATTACAGTCTGTCCGAGGAGAGTAATCTCTTGTTTCAGCAGCAGGTACTAGTACCAACGACTGTAAAAACCTCAAGCACTCTGAAATAGGCTGTCATATAGAGCACCATCAATTACAACAGTCAAATATTCCATCATTCACTCAAGCTGGAGTTTTATGCTGGGATGAATAGTCTGCTCAGGGGGGAAAACAACAACCAAGTTCATGATTCTTCTCAAGTCAGTTCGCAAGGGGATGCTGTGGGAAATTTAGTTAATCATAAAAGGTGGTTTAATATTTGAATAGCCACAAATTTTAGGAAACATGAATTGCTTTCACAAATGAAGCCCAGGAATTAGGGCTGAAACAGGCAAACAGGAAACAGGCAACAAAATTTTTACTCACCATCTCGGGAACCTGGATCAATTCCCTGACCATTTCCTATAACTGATACAATTTCTTGATTCTCACAATACTGTGAGATACCGTCATGATTTGCTGACTTTCTCTTTACCAGAGGTACCATTTTACTTCCGAGTTTCTGTTTGTTCATTGTTTTCACACTTCTGAGCCAATCAATGTGTGAATAGCCCACACCTGACACCCCCGTCCTTGAGCCTACCCTAACACGGTTTTTTAAAATGGTGCCTCCATTCCGGTGCCTCCAATCAGAATTGCTGTTTTATGTTGTTCTCTTTGCTTTGACCAATATGAACTGGATTGCAGATTTGTAAAGGAATCTGATTACCAGCCAATGAGTGACAAGAAAGTAAAAGGGGAAATGGTGTGCAGCGAAGACAGAAAAAATGCGGTATTGGGTGTTTTTAGACACACATTTCTCCTGGATGTTTGCTGTGACATCCAGAACTTTCTGTGTGTCTAAATCACTCATCCACATCTTAAAACATCTGGATCTTTGAACTTCTGGGTGAAACTTCTCCCAGAACTTTTGTGTGTAAACGGTTCTCCTGGTAAACTGCTTTGCTCCAGGCTGCTGTGGTCGCTTGGTTTCCATGGCAGCCTGTCACATCTACAGTTGCAGCTACTTTCGGCTGCCTCAGGGCAGTGTTTATGTGAAGAATGCATCCAGGAACTGCCTCAGGGCAGTGTGTGTGTGTGTGTGTGTGTGAAAAATGAATCCGGAACTTACTTGTGGACTTGTAAACCCAGAAGACTGAAACATCCGGAACTTTAACGTGTGTGTAAAAATACCCAATGTGTTGGTATTACCTCTTGGGATTTGAAAATGATGACAAAGCGGTAAATAGCAAAGCAGTAAACAAGATCCTGGTACACACATTTTCAGTAAATTGAGAAACTAAATGTTAATCGAGATATTACCAAGTACCAAGAGGTTCTTGATTCAACTGAGACAGTATCAGGGACCAGAATTTTGATGGGAATTCCCATTTTTGTGAAATCTCATTTTAGCCCTACCAGGTATCTTTTGTAATTTTTACCACCACTCTTTGCATTAAGAAATTTCTAAAGTATTGCATCAGTGATTTCCATTTCATCTTAGGGGAACCGAATACTTGACAGTAAGTTAAAATCCTAAATAAAATATGAAATCTGTCAACTCATTATAAAAGTCTCTCAGATAGTGTATAACAATAGTTGCTTCTAAGATGCAAATGTCACTAATGCAATTTGAAAATTGCAAAAAGGTATATGAAAATCACTAATGTGACATGAAAGAACAAAAGTCTTCAAATTACATGAAAGTTGCTGTGTTAGTCTTGCTGTGCTTCCTACCATATCGTATCTTATTAGCAAATTCTGTTTCAAACTAATCAGTAGTAAAAGACATATTAGATTATCAGTTTTCATGAAGTATCAAGAAATTGTGTTTCTCCTTGTACTGATTGAATTGTGACCTCATTAGCCGATCTTGTATCATATTACTGGTGAAGTGTTCAACGGTGGCTTTTCCTCCCCATTCTCCTATAAAATAAGAAAAAGAACCCATCACCAATAGTTTATACTAGCTTTGCTTTGACGAAGCTGTGTAGTATGTCCTTTATTCTGCAATGGAATCAGCATAAATAGACCCCTACAGAACCCCACTAACAAAATTGGGTTCTGTGGGGTTTTTTCCCCACTGTTTTTTAAAAGCATCTGTAATGTTGCAAAAGATGCAACATTACAGATGAAATCCTATATTATCCAGACACTGAAGGAAGTCCTCAGATAGAACATAGGGTGTCTTCAGACATTATGAGATCACGGTGAACCACGGTGAATACCCACCTGTGGTCACCGTGTCTCGAACGTCTGCTTGCGGGGCGCCAGATGTTCGCCACAGTGAATCCCCACGTGGGGTCTGTTTGAACCACGCTTCCCGGGCTAGCCGGGGGAAGGTCCCGGGAAGCGTGTTGTGGCGTTACGGGGTGACCCCGGTGGGGAACGAAGCTGGTGGTTTCGGTACGGGGCCAAAGGGCCCCGTAACGTCTGAAATCACCCATAGAGACCAGTCAGCATGACATAAAACCAGGGCTAGCCTGGGCCAGTAGAGGCCATGGCCCAGACCCCACAATAGGAGGGACCCCACAAGGAGGCCGGTCCTGGCAGCCTCAAGACCAGTGCTTCTGAGGCTCCAGGATGGGCTGTTAGTGCAGGATCATCTCCCTGCCTGCAACTTTCAGGCCTAGAGGTGGCTGCTTCCTATGGGGCTCTGTCCCTAGGGGTGTGTGCTTGGGACCCATGTCGTTTTTCATTTTTGGTTTTGGTTATTAAAAACTATTTTTGTTATTGTTAATAATAACATTTCGTTATTCATTATCGCTGTTGTTATCAGTATTGATATTGGTATGTATCAGTATCGGTATTGATTTCTGTATCAATTTTGAGCGATAATGAAGATTTTATTTTCGATATCTTTTCTGTTGTGGGTTGCCACCAGTGGCAGAAGTGCCAGCAGACACCTGCCCCAGACTTCTCAGAAGTTGAACTCCTTCCTCCCTTTCTCATCATAGTGCAGTAGTAATAAGTGCACAATGACAATATGAAAAATTACTAATATCTATGTCTAACCTAAACCTACACCTAATAATCTATACTATATGCAACATATTCCTATCTAAGTATCTATATCAATAAACTTCTAGCTGCTATGCGTTCAGTAGCCTGGCCCTGCAACATAAAGGGTTGGAGTGCCATCCCCAGAGCCCCCACGCTTGGGTCTGGGAGGCAGGATGCATTGAGCAATCACAGGGTGCCATGCAACTGCCTGGGACCTGCGTGCACTGCTCGTCGGCCAGCAATTACATTCATCAGGTCCTTCCCCTCCCATCACAGGACCAGTTCAAGAGTTCAACACTATTTCTGGCTCCGAGATGTCTGCTCCCTCATCCCCTCGCCACACTGTCCCTCGAAAAGCAACTGCCAGGCAATAATGAAATCAATAACAACTGTCGTTATCATTATTGATTTCATTATTATTTTTCTCATTATCGTTATTGCAATAATGATAACAAAAATGAGACTGTCGTTATCGTTTTTTGATATAACAAATGCAAAGTGCACACCTCTACCTGACCCTTCCCACTTCCTCTTCTTTCCTACAGGGATGGGGGAACAGGACCCTGCAGGAAGGTGTTAAAGACATGGGACTATGGATGGCAAGGCCATGGGGGACTCATATTTTATTTCTGCCTTGGACCCTGCAATTTCTAAGGCCAGCCCTGCATAAAATATGTAGATGATGGACTCCATCAGGGCAAGGAGTCCTCCTTGCACTGATCACCTTTAAGGAGAAGAGAATAGCTGGGTCTCATGTGATCCTCTACTGAGAAAATAAATAAGAGTATTTACAGTGTGTTGTACAAATGAAAATGCTGACCTCTCTAAATAATGCACGTATTGACATTCCAGATTGAAGCTACATTAAAATATTCATTTAAATATCATTTCAATATTAATCCACTACAGTTAAACAATACATAAAGATGTATTAGTTACACATTAGGTGACTTGCTCAGCAAGAACCCACATTTGCTCTGATTCTTACTATCAGGCCCTATCCCCCTGATTATTGGCCAGCAGATAATTCATTTTGTACATTTAATAACAGTTTGGATTTGCTCCTAAAATGAAGTTACTCTAACATTTTAATAAAAAAAACTTTGAAGCTAATAATCAAAAGATTAGAGAAAGGATATCTTTTAATTAATTTCAAACCCTGGATTGCGTATTAAATAGGAACATGAAAGAAAGATTTCCAATTGGAAGGACTGGTAACTGAAGAGCTTCCCCTCTCTTGAGGATTACCATTTAATTTTAAACATTGATTTGAAATAAATGATGGCACAATCCCCATGGAAAGACGTATTCCAGTTGTAAACATAAGAGTGATATGTGTGTATGTGTATTTAAAATACACACACACACACACACACACACACACACAGAGTATTGGAAAACTGTACTATGACATCGTTATCAGAGTTCTGTATCCCCCATATTTTTCAGTACTAACTAATTTAAGGATTTGTATTGTAATTCATTGTGGGTATGGTTCTGATAATCATTAAAATGATTGACCAAACCCTAAAACCATCTCTACACTTAGACAAGTCCACATACTGGCATGCCGTCATATTCAGTATTCTCACCCAACCCTATCTTGCTCATTCAGGTCCATGTGTTCAACTGTCTGTCCTCCAACCCCAGAGTCCTGCCCAGTTTCTGATTTCTCCTACATTTTAAAGCTATATTGACACAATAGAGAATTTTTCCATTGACTTTAGCAAAATCAGGATTTCACCATTTTTGATTTAAATTCCAGGGGAATATGTAATTGTTCCCTCTTATTATATGATTCCCTTTTCCCTCTGTTTCCTCTTAAATATTATTTCTTTTGGTGTATCTGAGGCTGATTAAATACTAATAATTACTTTTGAAATTCTGTCTGAGGTTTGCTTTCCTCAGATATGTTAAACAGAGGTTTACTGGCAAGAATGTCAGTTAAAATAGTCTATTTGTCACACACACACATGAAATGAGGCAACAGAGACTGTATTTGAGAATAGCTGGGTTGAAAACTGGTTGTAACTCTTTATTAATGCAGGATTTAGCAGGCTGGGTGGAAAATGGGGGGGAAGGGTACAACTTTTTAAAAAACCTGTAACCATAAACTAACCCTTCCCCAAACAAGTTCAGTGCCTTAGCTCAATAGATCTGAAAGGAAATTCCACTCCATTTTGTTGAACCTGCACCACCCGCCTTTTAGGGATCCCGAGTAAGGACTGACAGTTCCAGTACGAACTAGGGACAGCATGTACCCTACCAGTAGAACAGTTCCTGCCACCCCTCAGAATTGGGTGAAACCATGGGTTGCTTTCCCCCTGATTGGCTCTCTTTTCTCTCACCACCCTCTGAGGTGCCTCTCTGACCAAGTTCCATTACCTACCCAGGTTGGAAATGGATCCAGTGAGATTTTTATATTATTTTTGGCACTGGACAGACAAGTTGCAACAATATGCTCAGACATGCTTCCTGAACACCTCATTAACTGCACAACCTGCAACCTGCTCAAGGGGGTGGTACTTCAAGGAAGGCGAATAAACCCTGACCAAGGCTTGGCCAATCTGAGCTTGTAGTACCAGTCCAGAGGGCAGGTGGGTGGGCCATGTGCTCCCGATGCTGGCCCCAATGAGGAGGGAGCCCAAGGAACAGGTCAGAGGACCTTCCCTAGGCAAGCCCCGCCTCCTATTTTTTGAACCTCAGCACTCCTTGGCGGTGCAAACGCACCACCAGTTTGCTGCCACTCTGCATCAAAATTCATTCCTGCCCTGCTACCCGGGAAAAAGGCAGGCCCTGACTAGTAGCCAGCTTTCTCTCTACTGCCTCATGTTTCCCAAGGTGGCAAGGACAACTCCCCCTCCCTGCACATGAGGTGCTGGGGGAAGGGAATTTGCATTAATATTTAGAGAAAAGAAAATTGGCTTTCTTTTGGAACCCTAGTTCTAAGAATGCTGTTTATTTGGGCAAGGCATAGACCTATGTTATGTGATAAGTATGTTCGATCAAGACTTTTTGACTCTTGCTCCTGCATATCCCACCTTCGTTTGGTAGATTCTAGTTCTAATCATTTAAGAGGGAAGCAATGTCTGAGATAGTCTGGTCCCTGCCCTGTGGGAACTTTAAAAATCAGAATCAGATCCTTTAATTTATCAAGTGCACTGTCGTGTGAACTATGCAATGTCCAAAATGCTAGGTTGGTGTTTCTGTTTAAAATTATGCTTAATTTTTGCTTTGTTCCCCCACTCCCTCTTTTAGTCACTCTGCTCATAGCTGCTGCTGCTGCTGCTTCCATTTATAATGTTTAGGTCATTTCAGAATTCTCTCATACATTTAATGCTGGAAACCAAACTGTTTTCTCTCCTCTACTGTAGGATTTACAGGAAGCCACAGTTGTTGATTATCACTTACGGTTTTGAAGGAATTTTCCTATTCTTATTGATTGTTGCTTATTGTTTTAATTTTGACTCTTGCTATCTTCCTTACAGAATATTTAGGAAGAGAAGTGCTACATAAATGCATTTAATTTAGCATAATGCAATACAAGGTGTAGAAATAGATAATGTTCATTTCCTAATTAATTATAATATTGACAAAATCATTCTTGCTGAGGTACACAGAGGTTAGTCACTTCTTATAATGTAATTTGTGCTGTGCAAAAGCCTAAAAGTAGATTTTTAAAAAAGAAATTAAAAAGATGTAAGTAAACTGAAATGATAGACCCCCCAACCCCCCTCCCCCATCAAAAAAAAATGCTTTGGAGGCTGTACAACACAAGATACAAAGCTAATAGTTAGAAACAAGTGCAGCTGCAAATCTGTAGCTTGTTAATCTACTTTTAATCATTGATATGGGTTGGGACTTAAGGATTTTAGTCAGAAGAGAGGAACATTAGTTGGAAAAACTCCTAGCTCCCACTGTTTCCAGATTAAACTTAGAACAAAATAAACATCCTGCCTCTTCAGAAAACAGAAAACATGTATGGGTCACCCTTTATAATAAAATAAAATTTAATGTGTATGTTATTTATAAAAGTTGGATACATTATTAGCAGATTATTTTATAAAAGGTTCATCAATTTTTATGTATCGTCCAAAAAGCCAATCAATCAATTATATTAACCACACATCAGACGTATCACCACTAAAAGATGGTTACACCTATAACATAGGCCTTTTTTCCATAGATCCCACCCCCCCCTCACCAACGTATGCAGGTGGGTGGGCAGGGGGGTGTCTGTGCAATCGTCGCAGCGGGTGGGTGGGGGTGCACGAATGCTCCTGCACTCCGCCCACGTCCACCCATTGCTCATGCACAGAGCAACAAGCACCAGTAGTGGATGCTCCATACGTGGAGGTGGGTGGACATCCGTGCAACCACCCACCTGCCGCCACTTCCACCCATCCCTCCATGCATTTGTGCCCATTAGAAACGGGCCATACTTGTAACATCTATTATTAACCCTTTACAACCATTGATAAACGAGGGGTGTGCACAAGGGCCCAGTGTCATTTTTTTTGTTTTTTGTTATCGTTTTCGTTATTAAAACATGTCATTATCGTTATTAGCAAAATGTCATTTTTTATTATCGTCATTATAAGATATCAATACCGATGTCAAACAAAGATTTTGTTTTCAGTATCATTACTAGTATCAATATCGATTTTGTGCACAAACTAAGATTTTATTTTTGGTATCGTGATTGCACGAGACCAGGAATGATACCAAAACCGGAAACAGTAGTTCTATCAGCTGTGTCGTGGCATGGTGTGTGGCTGCCTGGTTGTGTGTGTCTGTTGTGGCTAGTTAGCTGTGTGGGGGGGTTTTGTGTGTGTGTGTGTGGAGGATGGAAGGAAGCAGGAAGAACCTGAGGAGGAAGGTCAAGGGGGAGGAACAAATGGAGGCCCAGGCAGGACCATCTCATGAGGTGGGGGAGGTGGAATCCTCACCAGAGGAAGGGGAGGGCAGAGGAGGTGACACTGCTAGGTTTGTCAAATTTGTTGTTATTTATTTAGTATTCCATAGAACTTTGAGGAGGAAGGAACAAGAAGAATACTATCCTTTAGAAAGATCTTGCAGGTGTGCAGGCTAGTGGGCGGGTGGGTGGGCAGTCAGGCATGAGCAGCAGCAGCAGCACCCCAAGACATGCCAGGGTCTCAACTTACAGACAGCACCCCAGGAAGGGCAGGACTTGCGTGTATTATTTGAGGGTCTGCCAGAGAGAGAGGCTCTTTCAGCAGCAGCAGCGGGCAGCAGCGGGTGGCAGAGGAGGAGCAGGCCGGTGGGCGGGTGGACAGTCAGGCACAAGCAGCAGCACCCCAAGACATGCCAGGGTCTCCACTTGCAGACAGTACACCAGGTGGTGGTGGTGTAGGTGGAAGAAAGGGAAAGAGGCAGGAGGCAGCAGCACCATCCATCCACTTGGTGTGAGAGAATGGGTATTGGACTGGGAAGGACTGGAGGCATCGCCATGATTGCATAATATTATGTAGCTCCTATGTGTTCTTGTTTCAGAGAGGGTGATGATGATGATGCTGGTTGCGAAAGTCCCAAATCAAGGCTGATGTCCCAGAGCCAAAGCACGCCAACAAGGTATGCAGTATGATGTGGAGGAAAGGCTGGTGGAGCGGTTCTGGGTGCTCCAGATAAAGGAGCGGCAGGCACAGGCCTACGTGGAGTACGTAAGCACCGAAAAGGACGCTGTCCCTGGTGCACTGGAAGGAAACAATGTTTTGGGCCCTTAATGTTGTGAGAGGACATGGAGCAGAGGTCGTTGAGGTCCCTACACCTCTGTCCCATGGACCGTTGTCCCCTTTTCCCCATGTTCCAGGGGACAGGGCCAATGAATACTGGGCTTTTTTTTCTTTCCCTTTTTGCACAGAATTCAAATGTTAATTTTCCTCACAGTTAAAAAATGTGTTTTTAATTTTTTTTGTAAAAGTTATATGTATTACAAGTCAATTTTGACCTGTCCAATCTGTTATTCCTCTGTGGTTCTTCTGGAAGGTGGAAGAATCTCACTATATATATGGCTTGTCAATCCCTACCTGACAGCAGCAGCACTGGTAGTGTATTAGCCCCAAGATGTGCCGGGGTCTCAACTTGCAGACAGCACTCCAGGAGGGACTGAGCTTGTGTCTGTGTGGTTGTGCCACAGAGAGAGAGAGAGGCTCCGGCAGAGGCATCAGCAGGTGCACTGCCTCCTCTCGAAGAGATATCGTATCACAGGGGGGCAGCCTTGGGAAACCGCCAAGTGGAGGGGCATCTTCAGCTGCACCCCACCTTTGCTCCCTCCTCCAGTGCTAGTGGAAGGCTGGGGCTCCCTGCCTTCCATAGATGTCTTTCCTCCAATAATCTCTTCCCCTGATAAGACCTGAAGTTTGCAGGTGAAAATGCTGATCTCTTAATTTTGGGTGGTGCGCTGCCACCAGGGGCAGAAGTGTCAGCACTGGCAGAATGTTCAACTCGCCCACGCGCACCATGACCGCGGCCACATTCTCTACCACGGCCACCTGTCCCAGACTTGTCAGCAGTTGAACTCCTTCCCCTTCTCATTGTGATACAAAAAGAACCAAACACAATATATACTCTACACAATCTGTAGTTTTATTTATATAGTATATACAGAATCTAAACCTAACCTATGTATAATACAAAATATTCCTATCCTGTAATCCTAATATATATAATTAAAGAGCCTAGTATCTATATATATCTATATATATCTATAGATAGATAGATAGATAGATAGATAACTAATATCTATATCTATATAATATATAGACAGGGGGAGACAGACAGGGGAAGGGAAAAGGAAAATTCAGAGGTATATATTTTATCTACTATCTCTAATCTATATTCTATATCTATAATCTGCTAATCTAATCTATATATCTAAACTATACTACCGATATCTCTCTCTATATATGTGTGTACCTACAGGGGGAAACAGGCAGGGGAAGGAAAAGTAAAATGTAAGGGTAAGGAATAAGGATTGGGTGGTAGGGAAGGGATATATTTGTATATAGTGCATGCACCAGCTTCTGCAAATGCACCCTGACAAAGCAAGAGAGCTAATTGAAGCACTGAAGCAGCCCAGCCCTGCTCTATATGGGTTGCAGTGCCCTTCCCCCAGAGCCCGCCGAATTGGTTCTGGGAGGCAGAGGCATTGAGGAATCACAGGGTACCATTCAACTGCCGGGACCTGCTTGTGCTCTTCATTGGCCAGAGATACATCCATCAGGTCCTTCCCTTCCCAGTTCAAGAGTTCAACACTGTTTCTGGCTCCCTCCTCCCGTCTCCAAAAAAAACAACTCCAGGCAATATTTATTTATTTATTTATATTTCTTTGCCCTCATGCCCCCGAAGTGAATAACAACTTTCGTTATCATTATTGGTTTTGTTATTATTTTTTGTCATTTTTGTTATTGCAATGACAATAACGAAAATGACATATTTTTTTTGTTTTCGTTATCAATATAACGAAAATGACATGCACACCCCTATGGATCCTCCTAAACATAAATTGTGACCCAGTTATGAATATAAACACAAAAAGGTCAACTGTGTAAATGTGAACCATGAAATATACATATCTCAAATTAGAAGTAAGCTAATTAGAGTGTTCTTTGCAAGGGCAGTCTGAGTTCCAGAGAAATTTCTGACTCTCACATATAGAGGTAGAAAGACATGGAAATGACTTAAAAGGTGAGGGCCTTAGAGAAAAGTCATGTAATGCTTCACTTCCATGGGCATACAGCATGTAGTTAAGGTTAGCACTGAATTCTCAAGAGAGACAATTAAACTTTGAGCCATGGGATTGTGGAATGTCAGATTGGGGCACTGCTATGAATGGGCCTGGGTTGGTCATGGCCAATCCATTTAACACTCAGGTCCAGCCAATCAGAGCCTGGCTGTCCCTTCCAATTCCTACTGTGGGTGGGGAGCTCAGAGATGTGGGTGTCGCTGCCAGTGCTAGAGCAGCTACAGAGCAGGATTTAGCTGCCAAGTTCTGCCTTCCCATTTTCAGTGGCTGCACTTCCCTCTGCCTTCCACTGTCTGGGTTGATGACGCTACTATGTCTGCCCTGAGATTGATGCCAGCAGGAAGGGGGAGTGCAGGAAAAGTTATCGGCAGCACTAGGGTAGGCAACCGTGGGTCACAGAGCAGCTTCTGCTGTTCCTCAGCCTCAGTGAGCATGCATAGCTTGGGTAAGATGGGCAGCTTGCTTATAGTTACCAGGGGAAAGAGTATCACCCTTCCCCCCCACACACCCCGAGGCACCCACAGCTGGGGACCCTTCTAGATGACCAGAAAGTCTGGGTTAGTCTATTCACCATTATTTGAAACCCATCAAAATTTCCATCCCTAGCTATGCTATTGTTGTATTATGGTCTGGGGCTTATATACAAGGGAGGAAAAAGAAATTAAAAGGAAAAATGATCCATGATGGATCTTCCATATCTTTCTTATTTTCTGCGAATGTGTCACAGCAAGAAACTTTCTGGTATAAATAATATGACTGACTGCACTACTATAGAGAGGATCACTCCTAAGTATCAGGCACACCACAAGCCCAAAGCTAGGCATTATATCCTCCCTAAGATCAGTTCCACAGAATATAGGCTTAGGTGAGTTAGGAGCCTATTAATGCACACACAGCGTGCAATCCTACACCCTATGTCAGGTGCAGATAGCCAATGCTGGCGCACATGTGAACACGCACACACACCCCAGCAAACGTCTGGGCACAATGGGGTGCCCCTGCCAATACGACACACCCCCCCCGAGGCCACACACCCTGCAGCTCAGGGGATGGAGCAGCAGCCATGCCTGCTCCATTCCCCAGGCTACAGGGTGTGTGGGCTCAGAGGGGTTATATCAGCAGGTGCACCCCATTGTGCCCAGCAGCTTGCTGCGGAGGGGGCGGGGGCACGCATGTGCGCCCATGGCCTGTTGGATTGCACCCACATTTTATAGAAATCACCAAGGAATATATTGGGTGATTTCAGACGTGACGTTGACACGGTGAACCACGGTGAATACCCACCTGGGGTCACCGTGTCCCGCACGTCTGTTTGGCGGCCGCCAGATGTTGGCCACGCTCAATCGGCACATGGGGTCAATTTGAACCACGCTTCCCGGGCTAGCCGGGGGAAGGTCCCGGGAAGCGTGGTCAAACGGACCCCGGGCCGTGGCCAACAAAAAGTAACGTCTGGCCGCGTGCCACGGCCCGGGATCCCCGGCGGGATCCCGGGCCGTGGCACGATCGGCCAGACGCGGCGGCCGCATTGGCCCCGCCGCCCGCCCGTCTCCTCGGAGGGCGGGCGGCGGGGTGCGTGGAGGGGGCGGGGCCGTGCGGCCGCACGTTGCGCCGCGTGGCCCCGGCCCCTCCCACTTTCCCCGCCGGGATCCCCCCGGCACGTCTGTTGGGCCGTGCAGGGGTGACCCCGGCGGGGAACGAAGACGTTGGTTCCGGTACGGGGCCAAAGGGCCCCGTATCGTCTGAAAGTACCCATTGTTGGTGTTATTTGAAATAAGAGATCCAAATATTTTAGAGAAAGAGAGGGTGATTGCCACGTGGATCCCCAAAACAAGAGATGGAGACAAAGTAGTTCAGAAGATATCTTTTATTGGACTAACTTCTGTTGGTGACAGTATTAAACTTGGGATTCCAGGTGCAATTACTTTTCATGGTAACAACAGCAAATCAAAACAATTCCCCCATATTTTTAGTAACGCAATTACCAAATGCGAACTAGCGAAAATAGTGAAAAAGTCGGTAAATTTCCTCTTCGTGCGACCACAAGTGACTGGTCTGTTTCTCATGGAAATAGCTTTCACTGCAATTGCTCGATCCAGCATTACCTTCAGCCCACTGCTGCTGCTCTCCTGCAACCTTAGGCTCCTTCTTGGATCTGGACTAGGGCTGAAATGAGCAGCTAAATTGCTGCTCATGAGAAATTTTGCCATATGGAACTGGAATCAATTTCCCAATCATTTCCCAATATTGGTACGATTTCTCAGTTCTCTCAATTCCGTGAGATACCATCCTGATTGACAGTGACTTTCCACTTACCGCTTGCTGTGTACTGTTCATTTACTTCCTACCACATTGCCGAGGGTACTGTTTTACTTCCGGGTTTGTTGTTTCTGCATTTCTGAGTCAATCACTGTGTGACTAGCCCACCCCTTAACCTCACTCCCAGTGCCCCTTTACCTGCACACCTGTGCCTCCAATCAGAATTCTTGTTCTATGTTGTTCTCTTTGCTTTGATCAATCTGCAACTCAGTTGCAGATTATTAAAGGAATCTGCATACCAGCCAATGAGTGGCAAATACGGTATTGCGTCAGTATTACTTCTCAGAATTTGAAATGAATGGCAAAGCAGTAAAAGGAAAAGAGATTAACGGGATCCCGGGAAACAGAGATTCAGTAAATTGAGAAACAAAATGTCAGTTAAGACATTCCCGAGTACTGAGAGGTTCTCAATTTGACTGAGATGGTATTGGGAACTGGGATTTTGATGAGATTTTCCGTTTTGGCAAAATCTCATTTCAACCTTAGCCTGGACCCTTCTCATTTCATGACGTTACGTGTTTTCCCAGTACTCAGAGTTTTCCTTGAACTAAATGACATGCCACCCTCCACAGCTCAGACAGGATAAAGGGAAAGTACCCAGAAATAGATTGACAAGTTCATTAGAGTAATATGACTCAGTTCTGCAAGGTTCTGCAAGGTGTTGGTGCCCTCATTTCAGGACCATTACTTTATTATTATTATTATTATTATTATTATTATTATTATTATTAGCAAACATTTATATAGCAACAGCAATGTACCTGGTGCTGTACAATGTAATTGATGACTGATGCTTAATGAGAGTACCACAAAGTAGTTTATAAACAATAAATTAGGTCTAAAATACTCCAGTGAGATGGGTACAGATTGTTGCACCTATTTTACAGATGTATAAATTAAGGCAGAGAGAAGTACATGTACACGTTAACCCAGCACTCCATATTGCAAGGTGCTAAGCAATAACTAATTTGAGAAATGAGGGCATCAAGCACCTTGCAAAACTGGGTCCTCAGGAAACAGAATAAGTGAGACAAGGAACAGAATCCTGAACTTCTAACTCCTACCTCCCTGCTCACACATGCACACACTTTACTCACTCACTAACACTGCCTGTCCTACCAAAGACTAATGGGGTGTGAAGCCTTAGAACAATGGAGCAAAGGGTTTTCATTGATTAGGTTGCTGTAAAAACAGCTAGTCAATGGGAGTCATGCTGTGGGTTATTAATGCTGGGAAATCCTCTCAGTGGACAGCCTAAGTACAAGTCTTCCCATTCCATCAAAGCTTTAGAACCAACCCAGCCAGGAACGAACGATGAAAGAAAAAAAGTTAAGAGATGGAAGGAGGGATTAGGTCACTTGGGCAATGATGTGCTCTGATTCTGCATATATTTCTGAATAGCTTCCTCCTCCTGGCTGATACATAAAGCTGTTGTCCCATAGAAACCAGCAATGGTTCTACCATCAGCCTTCCACTACAAGTGAACCCCTCCCTACTCCTGCTCCGGAGTACATATTTCTCCAAGAGTTCAAGCAGGTGCCAGCTGTACTTCTGTGTGCCCTCAGGGATGAATCAAGCCAATAGGTCCTTCTCATTTGCTTTTTAATTATTATGAGAGGGAGTTCTTTCCAAAGG
>QEPC01002769.1:3102723-3105058 GCA_003113815.1 Sphenodon punctatus
GAGCAGCAGCAAAGGCCTGGCCAGGGCTTGTGGCTGGCACCCTTACTTGGCCGAGCATTGCAGGCTGCCTGGATTTTTGGCGAGCACTCTGCGCGTGGCCATGAGTGGGTGCTCTGTGGTATGGTACCTGCCACCGATGTGTTATGCGGTATGGCCAGTATGGCACCCCTACTTGGCTGGGCGTTGCAGGCTGGCATCGTACTCGACCGATCTCAAGAAGCTCTACTGCAAATTGGGCAAGCCTTGCCTGGAGGTGAATCCCATGGACACCCATCCCCCACCCGCCGGCACACTCATCCAAGCTATGCCTGTCTACAAGAGCAAGGAGCAAATGGCTGACATGCAGTACCAGTAGCAGCAGCAGAAATTGGATTGCCAGGGCACAGAGCCCATGGCACAGCAGAGGCAGCATCAGCAGAGGCAGGAGCAGCAGACATTTGATTGCTGGGGCACAGTACCCGTGGCACAGCAGTGGCAGCTTCAGCAGCAGCAGAAATTAGATTGCTGGGTCACAGTACCCATGGCACAGCAGCAGCCAGTAACTGCGGCTGGCATGCATCCTTGGCCGGGCATTGCAGGCTGCCGGGCATTGGTGGAGCGGCAGCAGAGACCCGGCCAGGGCTTGGTGGCTGACACCCCTACTTGGCCGGGCATTGCAGGCTGCCAGGCATCAGCAGAGCAGTGGCAGAGGCCCGGCCAGGGCTTGGTGGCTGACACCTCTACTTGGCCGGGCATTGCAGACTGCCAGGCATCAGTGGCAGCCTGACTCAGGGTGATGCATGAGGACAGCTTAAACTGGGGGGCCAGAAAGCCAATCAGGCACCTAAACCCCATGTCCCTGACCACCGAGAAGGGCTGCCCATCGAGTACAATCATTTCCCCCAACATGCACATGTCTTTCAGTTAAAAGACTGCTCCTCAGCCGCCCTCCCCTTCCCTGGGCTTGCCAGCCAGGTTTTTTCCACCCGAACATGGCTGAACTGTTCAGGGGGTTCCGTGTTCAGTTCGGGCATCTGGTTCGGGTGTCCAAACTAGCTAAATTTAGTCCAAACATCCAAACCACGTTTGCACATCCCTAATAGGGATGTCCAAACAGAATGGGGTTCAGATGTTTGGCCATTCAGCCAGAAAACTTAGTTCGGGTTCGTGGGTTCAGTCCCACAGAGTTTGGACCCCCCTGAATGTTCAGAAAATTCGGCCACCCAGAGGCTTGGGGTGCTCCAGGGGTGTCTGTGGGGGCATGGCTGGCCATCTGAGACCCAGAAGAAGCAGCAGCAGAGGCCGGGAAGGCTTGGGGCTTGGTGGCTGGCACCCCTACTCCGCTGGGAGTTGCAGACTGCCAGACATCGGTGGAGCAACAGCAGAGGCCTGGCCAGGATTTGGTGGCTGGCACCCCTACTTGGCCAGGCATTGCAGGCTTGCATTCTACTCACCAGATCTCAACAAGCTCTTCTGTAAATTGGTCAAGCCTTGCCCTGTGGTGAATCACATGGCCACCCAGTAGCAGACATTGGATTGCCGGGGCACAGTACCTGTGGCACAGCAGAGGCAGCAGCACCAGCACCAGCAGACATTGGACTGCCCAGGCACAGTACCTGTGGCACAGCAGTGGCAGCAGCAGCAGACATTGGATTGCCCGGTAGCAGAACCTGTGACACAGAAGAGGCAACAGCAGCAGCGGCAGCAACAGCAGACATAGTATTCCCCGGGCACAGTACCCGTGGCACAGGAGAGGCAGCAGTGACAGCAGCAGCAGCAGACCAGATTGCCCGGTAGCAGAACCCATGGCACAGCAGAGGCAGCAGCAGACATTGGATTGCCAGGGCACAGAACCCGTGGAACAGCAGAGACGGCAGCAGCAGGATTTGCCAGTGCACAGCACCCATGGAGCCAGGATGGTAGGATTTGCCAGGGAAGAGCTTCCATACAGCAGCAGATGGCAGCAGCAGACTTGCGTGGGCACATTTGGATTTGCCAGGGAAGAGCACCCATGGACCAGCAGACAGAAGCAGCGGAATTACCAGGCCAGTGGGGCACATCACCCAGGGTTGCCAGGGCAGGCAGACAGGCACCTTGGCATGAGAGGCAGGCAGGCTGGGACAGGGCTTCATCTTTTCCCACAGGGCGGGCAGACAGGCACTATGGCATGAGCATCGGAAGTCAGACTGAAGCAGGGTTTAAGGTTAGCAACCTGGGTGGGTGGGCAGGCAGGCAGCATGGCATGAGCATCAGAAGGCAGGCTGAGGCAGGCTTTGATCTTGGCAACCTGGGCGGGAAGACAGGCAGCGTGGCATGAGCATCGGAAGGCAGGCTGAGGCAGGCTTTGATCTTGGCA
>QEPC01002769.1:3124829-3140760 GCA_003113815.1 Sphenodon punctatus
GGAGGAAACTCTTATCAGATTTCTCTGCCTTGCTGCACGTAGTCGATGGCTACCTTCATTAGCATTGTTGATGTCCCTGGCCATCCGTCTGGGGCCAGGGTTTCCCCAATACACATCCGTGTCTCCTTGTATTTGCTGTAGGCTGGTGACATGTAAAAGCTCTATCTCAAGTTGTACAATTCTCAGAGTCCTAATTTGGGTTTTACCGTTCTCAATGTCAACATTACAAACATGTGGAACCTTTGACATTACATAGTGTACATGTATAATAACATTTCATCCATGTGGCACCACACATTTACCAAACATGTAGTCCTGTGTTACACATGTGTGACCCCATGTTTCTCCGTGACAGACACTCCATGGAACTAGCTGCCGGCAGATTTAAAACAAATAAAAGGAAGTACTTTTTCACTCAATGCATAATTAACCTATGGAATTTGTTGCCAGAGAATGTTGTCAGGGTTTGTAGTATGGCTGGGTTTAAAAAAGGACTGGCTAAGCTGCTCGGAGCAACTTTTCAAACCGCGCTCCAAAAATTCAGGCTAGGTGGAAATGTGCGCACTCACCGTATTCACACCAACCCGGAAGTGCCGGGTTCTTTAAATCGCACGATGCCGCCGCCGCAGCTGTGCGATTTAAACACACGTCTGAATGGGCTCTAAGTCTATTAGCCAAGTAGCTTACGGGATGAACTTCTTACTGTCGGGAGCTGGGAATGAACAACAGGGAATGGATTGACCATTGTGACTGTTGGTTCTTCTCCCATTCATGCAATCGAGATTGACCACTGTCAAAGGACAGGATGCTGGGCTTGATGGACCATTGGTCTGACTCAGTATGGCACTATTTATGTTCTTATGTTCTTATTGTCTCTTTTTTCATAATTTCTAAACACGGGAATCATGTTACAACAATCTTTCACCACTGCCAGAATATTTTCCATCATAAACATATACCATAGTATGCCTTTCCATTCCCCCTTACAGGGTCAGTTTTGTCTTTTTCAGCTTCTGGCTATCACATGTATGCCCACTAGTATAAACATCTCACACTTTTTCTGATGGTTTTCATAAGTGGCAGTTTCTGATATATCCCTAATAGCCCTATTTTGGGCATGAAAGGCAGATTCAGTCCTCCTGTTGCCTTCTGAATGTGTCCTGAAATATTTGACAAACAGCGGGAAAATTAAGTGCACATGAGCTCGGTCATTCTTCTGCAAACTACAGGGCTAATTCAGAATTTAAGCATACATACAATGTGTGCGCAATGCATGCGTACATACTGAATATGTGTGAATTCAGGATCAGGCTTTAACTGACAAATGTTTGGAACCATGGACAGTAAAAATGTGAATGAATGGCTGCAGTAAGTAGTCTTTGGTTGTGATTAGGTTAATTAATACATTTATGGGCAAAATGTGACCAAAGTAGGAACCGACTGTAAAACTCTCAAAACCATGGTACAGAAACCATTGTGGAAGGCATCATCTAGACTGTAGAAATAGTCATGAAGTTGCAGAACTTATGCATTACTTGTTAAATGTGAAAGAAGTTTATTATAGCAGCCATGCTTTCAAGAGCACCTAGATGGTATGTAGCAAAAGCAAGAGCTACAGGGAAAGGAATTTGAAATAAATATAAGTACTAACCATTGCCAAAGCAAATTTTAACAAGCTCAAATAAAAATACAAAATTACCCAACCTTGTAGGAGCTTGAGAGAGTAATGCTAGAAGTAAGCTAACAGAAAAACCACAGGCACCTTCATGCATAAAAACTTCAGGGGACTGTAAAGTTGAAATTACTATATGTGATGAAAGAACGTACAAAAGACATCGGCCGTTTTTACACGGGCGCCCCTTCCCGCACCGCTGGGTGTTCAGGCGGGTGTGCGGCGGAGGGGCAGTCCATGTATACAGCCGCTGGTGGGTGGGGGGATGGGTGTTCAGCGGGTGTGCGCCTGTGTAAACATCACTGGTGGCAGGTGTTTGTGCGTGCACACTCCCACCGCACACCCACCAACACCTGCTACACACTCCCCTCCACTCACGGAGCCCTCTGACAGAACGGAGGATGCTCCATGGGAGGAGATGGGTGTAGGAGGGTGTGTGTCTGTGTAAATGGGCACACACACAGCCCTACACCCACCGCACCACAACACCCCTGTCCATGTAAAAACAACCACCATGTCATAATAGTTCACAGCATGAGGGTCAGAAAAATTATGTATGATCCAGTACACATTTTAGTATTGCAAAGACTAAGACCAGGAGGTTTGTTGCCAGAAATACGGCCACTGAAAACAAGTATAAAATAAAAATGTACAATAAGTAGAAGCAAAATGCAAAAGGACCACTAAACCAACATGAGATCCCTGATCACCATTGGTCTATGGTGACATAGATCTATCTGAATTTTACAAATGATTACTCAAAAAGTGCGGTCTTCTACAACACATCAATGCAACGATATAATGACATGTAAATTAAACTTTGGATTTCAGATGAGTTCATATAGTAACAGGTAATTACCCACAATGTATGACTCAATTCATCAGCTTTCTTTGAAATTTTGTTTTTTATCACACCATCTCAAACTCTTACTATACCAAATAGTTTAGGAGAAGAGTTATTGCAGACTGAAGAAATCCACACACAGGACTTTTAGAATAGCAAAGCACACCTCATAATGCTTTATTAGGATCACCAGTTCAAAGACACAGATAAAAAAAACATAGTGCCACATCTTTTGAGACAAAAGGAATTAACTTTGAAATAGCTTTTAAAAATCTGTACATGAGGAAAGTAGAATGGATGGAGGAAGTACAATGATGACAAGAATGCTGGATAATTATCCACATTGAAAGTGGGAGGAAATGTTGGATTTTTAAAGAGAAATGGCTGGCAACCTGCCATGCGAAGAACTATACCATCTGCACCAAGGTCATGTGTCATAAACACCCTCTGAGTATCAATTTCACAGTAGGAACAAAAGATATTAAAACAAAACCAATGAGGACACATGCTCTCTACTTCTGGAGGACATCCAGTGTGCCACTAACAATGGGTAAAATCAAACGTATGGGCAGCAGAACAGCTCCCCAACCCAGGGCGGAAAACCACAACAACTACGCTCCAGGTCAATGGATGGCACGGAACAAACATGACTGCCATACGGAGAGCCGTCCCACCACCTGTACAACCCGCATGGGGTGGGGACACAACAGACGTGTGGACGGCTGGCCCCACCCTGCCCCCGCCCCTCTCCCAGTGCCCCATCCCCCACCATGACAGATAACCATGGCAGCCCCCACCATATGGCAGAGATGGCGGTGCTAATCAGATGCACTGGCCTGCACGGGCGGCCCTTGGCCTGGAATGGGTGCCTGGGAATTGGGTCCAGGGTGCATCCCGGGCTGGCTACCTACCCACCCCAGGGCAGTCCTGGGCCAACATCTGATGGCATAGGACCACACATGCAGTGATCCCCAGGCCACAGAGGGCCATAATGGACCCACGTCATGTTTTTTTTTTACCCAGTTATATACAGAAACAAGTCTTCACTGCAGTGAGAAGCATCAGGAACAGCAAACACAGGTTCCAGGTGGTGGTTCTATGTAAACAATAGACTGGAATTGCAGGTCCTTCTTTGACAACAAGGAAAGAATGAGTATGTGATCTGAAAGCCATTGACAACTTAAATTTCTCCATTTACATATTTTATTAAGTGATGCCAGTAGTCTATGGGCATCTTTAGACTTAACAAAAAATGGGTTTCAAAACCCCAAAGCACATGTTTAGCTGTTGTATGTAAGTAAGTACCATAACAATTCCAACACCAATTTGGCCACCCGTTGAACACACAATGTGAACATCATTGCATCACAAGGACAATTTGCATGTTTTGGCTGAATACGTAGCTAATGTTGTGTCTAATGATATCACGTGGCATATTAGCAGGTACAACACGGGTAACAGGGAAGCAGCGCTTGTGTACTGAGATTGGGTGGTGAGCAAACACCGATTTACCTCAAGATGGGCTGTGTGTCTAAGCAGCACCACATAGTGAACACAGGGCCAAAGCGGTGTTCATATCAAGGTCAGAACACACATTCAGACACCCGTTGACGTTATGTCTAAAGACACCCTATGATGCTCTTGTTTGGCGCCGATATTACATTTTATGAGAGTTCAAAAAACGTTAAGGGGGACAGGGAACACCTGAAAGTAGCTACTGGTATCAATGCGTAATTTCAGACATGATGGGCCGACTGGCCTGCCACGCTGAACCACAGTCCAGGATCCATTTCGGATCTGGACAGGAATCTGCCCAGCTGTCCTTTACATGTGCCGGCAGATTTCTACAGGGGATCGGGGAGGGGGTGGGGCTGCGCAGAGCGATGTGCGGCCGCCCAGCCCTGCCCCCCCGCACTCTCCCGGCCACCCGCTCCCAGGAGACGGGCGGGTACAGCAGCCCATCTGACCGCTGCACCTGATCCCGCATTGTGGGCTGGGCCACGATCCAGTCGGCGGAAGGTGACAGACGTTACTTTCCACCAATTCCAGACCGTGGCCACCGTGACCACAGTTTGGACCTGATTCCACCATGATTCTGGACCTGTGGGCGGCTGGAGGTCCAGAATCATGGTCAAAATGATTCCCACCAGAGGTTCACCGTGGTGAACCTCTGGCGGAAATCCTTTAGACATTACAGGACTTTTGGTGACCACAGGGGTTTCACTGTGGTTGACCATGGTCTCGTAACATCTAAAATTACCCAATGAATACAGATGCCAACCATATGACCCATGTTATAAACTCGGTAAATAAAGTTGTATGTCCAATAAGAGGCAGAGTAATCCTTTGAGCAGGGATAATTCAGCTCATCTACCCGTATGTCTCTATTTGAGTGTTTTAATAAATCGGTGGCAAAAGGAGAGCAGCCCTGCTCCTTGGAGCCTCAGTTTGACTCCTCATACTAAAGCACAGATAGCTCCTTCTGAGCCGTTGAACAATGTGATGCATATATAGCTATACTCCTGGATCTTTCCTTGCAAGAAAGCAATACCATGTAGGAGAGAGGGATGCACCTCTGTGACTTGGTGTAGCCCTTCATATGTTCCAAGAGATTTGATAAGCATCCACCAAACCTTTTCTAAAATCCCCCTGCCCCTGATGCCCTGGTTCTCCACTTGTTACCCTATTAAATTTTCTGGAGTTACAGCATTATAAAACTGATGGGATGTAGCTGAGAAGTGAGTCCGTGACTTTTATTATAGATGTATTGTATCTTTTGTGTAAGAGTTTGTGCTTATAAATACATATAATTTGCTCATTTGTTTAAAAAAAAGAGGCTTGCCATATTTATTAAGAGTCTAATGTTTATGAAGAGTCATGAAAATGGGTGGGATTAGAAATGAAACAAATATCCACAGAAAATTTCATATCTGTCGATTATGGCCACTTTCATTTGGGTCAGAAGAAGTGGATACCAACTGCTGTTCATTTCCTCCCTTCACAGGTATTCATTTGAGTTATTCTGGTTTGGTTATTCTGATTATTTTGGTTCATTCATTTTGGTTTTTTGGTTACTTTAGGTGTTAACAAACGTGACAGCGGGCTGCTTTGGCCCGCTGCGGCTCTGTTACACTTTGGCCCAGATCTGGCCTGCCCGTGTGTGCAGGTGCCACTAGATGTTGGCCTGGGATTGCCCCAGGCCATGTCAGTGGTCAGCCTGGGCTGTGATCCTGGAAACTCTGGGGTCACAGGTTGGGCTAAGGTCTGCCCAATTGAGGCAAAGTAGGCCAGAGCCCGCTGGCCCAGATTATTTATTTATTTATTCATTTATGACATTTCTATACCGCACCCCCTTCCCAATAGCAGCTCAGGGCGGTGTACAGCATGGCCGCCCTTCCCGGCAGGGCACTGGGCAAAGCACTGGGGGGTGGGGGTGAACATCCATGTGTCTCCCTGCCCCTCTGCCCCTCACACACATACACACACACACACACACACACACACACACACACACACGGGGCCCTGTCCACATGAACATTTGTTCCGTGACCCAACTTGGTCCAGACCATGCCCGGGCCAGGTCATGACAGCAGTGCTCTACCATCACGTTTGTAAACACCCTTAGTTTTTATTATTGCCCATGCAAAATTATTCCAATATAGCATACACAAAGTGATGACATAAACGAAATAAACAAAGTAACTGTGCCAGAATATCCAATTCAGTAGGTATTTAAATATTGATTTTCATTGCAGATATTGTTCGGATAATCTGAGGACTATCCGAAAATACAGATAATATTCATACATTCAAAATGCCTATTTGTTTCACTTCTAGTTGGTGTAAAAAGTTGAAATATATCAAGGAAATAGCTGTCAAAGCAGTTAAGATGGTTCTTTTTACTGGAGAAATTTCACTGGTGAGTGAAGACTAAGAGAAGCTAGTGCAGTAAACGGTATCTTCTTACCTATTTTTTCTGTAATTTCTCTCATACTTGAACCAACACAGTAACCAAGTGCTAAGAAAGGAAATAGGTTTTAATGAGAAATCCTTTTTAAAGCTGATCTTGAGTTGACCTATGAAAACTGACAACATGCTCATTTGCAGTGTATTTTGGTTGAATGTTTTTCATTTAGGGTTTGGTTCAACAAAGTTTGGATCATTCCTGAGGGAAATTCACCATGGGCAGAGAACTAGCACAAGACCAGTGCATGAAAACTTGCCCTTTTCTACCTATAGTAAATTACACCAACTAAAGCAATGAACAAATCTTAATGCTTCTTAAGTGGGAGCTGAGGAAAATGAGCATGAGATGGGAGTCTTTGCACCTTACAGAGTTGATCTCAAAGTGCACCACTATGGAAGAGTATAGTGCACTTATTTATGTAACTATCTTGGGCCCTGATCCTTCAAACACTTGGACTTCTTCTCATAGCTTTACACATATGAACAGTGGAATTGCTCAAATGTGTCAAATTAACAACAGATGCTGAAAGTGTGTAAAATATATGAATTAATGATAATCCTTATGACCATGGCTTCTTGAAACACAATTTCCCCTGTTCTGAAGAGCTACAATATTAATATGTCATTGGAACGGTCCAACCTTTGGTAGGAAGGTACTGCACATTGGGTAGCAAGCGTGAAAGCAACCAAACAGCAGGGGGGAAATAAAAGCCGAGACTAAATGTTTGGGGAGGAGATTGTCATGGTACAGAAGGTGTTTGTATCATAGTGGTCTGGTTTGTTCTGCCTGGATAGAGCCCACTTATCAGAAGCAGGAAATGGCATTTTAATTTGGATCTGTAGGATGCTGCAGAGAGGCTGCTTTAGTTATGAGGAGTCCTGTGTGGGGTCATAACTAGTAAATGATTATTTACATGCCTGTGGTAATGAGGAGCTTGGTAAGAACAAAGAAAGGAGTGTTTCCCCATCTCCTTTTTTGGACATTTTAGTAAGATCATCTGTGTGAGAAGTTAGGCTTAGGATGTGACCAGGGCCAATTTCCCCACATATAAAGAAGATTTAGAAATGTGGGAGGGGATCACAGCAGAATAAATATGAACAGAACACGTATGAGCAGGAGCATGTGCCTACACCCTCCAAGTGTGGAACGGAACATTCTTGCTTAGACTGGTGTCTTATTTTCTTTTTAAATGTATTTGAACTCTATGGAGTTCTGTAATCGTTGTAAGGTATTCTTTACAGTAAAGCTTTTGGGATTTGTTACTGGTGTGTTTGGGAGCCGGGCTTGCTTTGACTTTTTTCTGGCTGTTTTATACCATTTTCAGGCAATGCTCATTTTTGTATGTCCTTTGTTTTATTTGTACACCTTCATTATACTAAAAAATTTAAATGTTTAAAATTCCCAGTTTGAAACAGTAGTAGTATTAGTTGATTTTACAACCTTTCCTTCTTTCTGTTATCAATGGGTGATTTCAGATGTGACAGGGCGCTAGTCGCCCCGTCACGGAATCACTGCGGGGATTCCCCGCCGGGATCACACCGGCATGTCCAACAGACGTGTTGGCTGATCCCGGCAGGGAATCGGGGAGGGGGCACAACGTGTGGCTGCATGGCCCGCCCCCCCCCCCACGCTCCCTCGCTGCCCGCCCGAATTGACCACGGCCCAGAATCCCACCGCGGATTCCAGGCCGTGGTAGCCATCCAGACGGGATGGGCCCCTTCATCGCGACGGGGAATCACATTCACCACGTGATTGGGGCCAGCCCCGCCGGTTCCGCCGATCGCGTGGTGAATGTGATTCCCCGCCGCAATTGATGGGGGGGAACATCTGGGGGGGAACTTCCGTTTCCCCTTCAGATGTGACAAGACCTTTCTCGCCCGGTGGGAATCCACCGTGGTTGAGCGTGATCTCGTCATGGCTGAAAATACCCAATGTATTGCGTGTTGAATTAAGTATAGAAAAGAAAAGGCTCCATTGAGAAAAAAGTGTGATCACTGAAGTACAGAATTCAGCACCCTTTCCTGTAGGAATTGGAGGGAAAGTGTGTTTCATACTCAGCAGTTAGCTTAGTGTTCAGACTGCAGGCATATAATGAACATGTTGAGAAATTTGAAGACTAATTTTACCTAATGAAAAGACAATGATAGCTAATAGGGGAATTTTAATATACAGGAATATGAATGTAAAATCACATTTACTCCCTCTTCTGTAAACAATAAGAGAGTAAATATTCATTGGACTTTTAGCAATTAAAACCTGTCTTAATATTATGCAGGGAATTTGTTCAGCATAGTCTTTTTAAGTATACTTTGTGGGACCAAAGGAACATGTCACACTTTTTAAAGTATTTTTTAAGCCACAGCAGATAAGGATAAGGAAGCACTGGCTTTAAATGCAAACTGTTCATTTTGATACATGCCAATGACTGAGGAAATGCAAAAAGAGAACAACTTGGAAATGTGTAGCTCAGATTCCATATTAAAACCTTCAGCTGGCAGTGTGGATTTAATCATTTTTGTCCTAGTCAACGCATCCTTTCAAATCCTTGTTACTCATTCCAGGTTACAATGCTTTATTGCTTACAGTGGAGATTACTATAATTAACAGGTTAAACACATGAAAACAGTTCTTCCTTGATGTGTCCCTGGATCCCTTATACTTTAATACAGTGCTGTGGGAGCACTGCTGTGGGAGGTTTTTTCTTATTGTAGCTGATGTTCTTTTCTTCAGTAATAATGTTGAAGAATTACAAGAGAAAGTAGGACTTGTCGTGTTGGTCCCAAATCTAGGCAATAGAGACAAAGTAGTAAAAAGATATCTTTTACTGGACCAACTCCAGTGAGTGGAGGTATGCCAGCTTTTGGGCCTCACAGGGTCCTTTGTCAGGTTCGTTGCCTAACGAAGGAAACTGTGAGGTATGAGAGATTGCATGGTCCAGTAAAAGATATCACTGTACTATTTTGTCTATTACAAGTCAGAAAATAAAGCTATTTAACTAAGCTTTTATCTTTATAAAATACTATTTTTAAAATTGCATATGTAACTTCCAGGCATAGAGTATCTATATTATACCACTGGCTATGTGGGCCACAATCCACAAACCACTTACTCCGGAGTAGCCCCATTGAAGCCCATGGGGCAACTCTGGAGTAAGCGGTTTGTGGATCACAACATGGTCTTTTGTCAGGAGAATACAGCAAGGTGTGTTTGGACCTAATACTACAAAGCAATTATTTTCTTCTGTAGGCTCGGAAAGCAACTACAAGGTTAAATCAAATTAATGTTTTAAAATCTCTTGAATTAAAATGTAAATGTTGCATAAATGTCTTCTATGTGTACAGCAAAGGTGATTATCATCTCTACTTTGTTTTCTGCCCCAATATATGTCATGTGGCATATCTATAACTTTGTTTTAATCATATGCCATGGTGGTTATAACATAGTTAATGTACCAGCTGCAATTAACAGACTGTCAAAGGATCAACTAACAACTGCTGATAAGCTTCATTTAACTAATTTGAGAAGTGGAAGTTTGATTTTTTCTTTTTTCAGGAAGGTAGCTTGTTTCCTTATTTCCTGTCAAGTGAGCCAACTCCTGTGACCTGTAGTTAAAAGGGCTCTTTGTAATTAAGGCAGCGAGTCTCCAAGTGAACAGTTCTCACAGTAGGAGGGAAAAAAAGGAGGATGCATGACACTGCTTAACTAACTAATCGGAGCTCAGCCAATCCATTCTCCTCTAGGCAGGTTAGTATACCATGAGCTCGTGGAATCTCTTCCTCCATTGGCTTCTTGTCCATTTTATGGGCCACTGAGCCTATTAAGATCTTGGTCAGTGGCCCTATCAGAGGGTAGGGCTCCCTTTTCAGTAACTTCCCATAGACAACCAGAAACTGATCAGCCGTGTTATATCAATAACATTCTCACACCAGGTTGTGTAAATTGATCTTTTACAATTTCTCTCGGTGACAGTCTCTGTAACCAACAAGATAAATCATTCCTCCTGTGGCTTTTTTATTGATTGCTGAGACCTGTATAAAAATTACACTGCTCAAGCTGTGAAGTGAACATCCTCATAAAAGAAGACTTTCTATTTACAATCAAAATATGTTTGGGCCCAGATCAAGTACAGATGAGATTTACTATCCTAGGGCCAAGAGAGTTCCAGAATTTAAGTGAAACAGAGAGCATTTGGAAAGTAACCCCCATAAACTTTTAGAATACAAATGGTGTACTTCAAAAACCCCAAGTGGGGGGGGGGGGGGGAATCCAAGCTTTGAAACTCTTATTGAGGTAAAGGCAGTCATAATAACAAACCATCTCTTAAAAGCAGAGATGTATAAGAAGCACGGTAACAAAACCAACCAGAGCATTTTTTGCAATTGCTTCAACAAACGCTAACACAAATTGCTTTTTGATACCAATTTTATCACCCATGCAAATTTTTTTTAAATGGAAAAAATAAGATTGGAGATCTCCCTGCCTCTTTGCCAGACAGCAATAGCCTACAAGTTTAAAAGATTTGGCCTCTGGAATATGATTTCAGAGAAATTGTTTCCAAGTGTTGTACAGTACCGGTTATACTGTTTGTTGTTGGTTTGGACTATTTTAATTTACAGAGTTAATAATGTTTGGCATGTTGATGTGGCCACTGTTTTGTAATAGCTATTAACCCAGAGATTGTTTGGTATTCGGTAATTTTTAATTGTCAAAGTAATCTTTTAGCTAAATGTAGTGGATTTTTTCCCAATAGTGATGTGTGAAAACCTAGCTTTGGCTTCTCTCTATTTTAGGTAGTGTTCTTATTAGCAATCAGTGTTAGTTATTCCAGAATAACCAACATGTCTGAACTGTGTTTCAGTCATAGTTAAATCACCCATTCAACCACAATTTAACTCCTCTGATCATGAGAACAGCAGAGTGGCTAAAGTGTATTGATGAGTGTATTGATCTGGAAGAGCTGATAATAAAAACACATCCATAAGACACCTATATGCACAACCACTATACACACCCATTTTAATGTGTATATGAGAGTGCCTCAAATTTGTTGTTTATATTCATAAATCCGTTGGAAGGTAGAGGACTGCTATTTTCCCTGTTTTACATATGGGAAGCTGAGAGATTGAGGACACATTCACACAATGTGAAAAAAAATGCATGATTGTCCTGGGTGTAAATGGTTTAAGTTGCAGGATGCCTTGCATGTAATGTGCAGTTAACTCACAAGTGTATCCCTGAAAACCCAGGTTTAACAATCAGGGTGGGCCCACTTTAACCCAGGACCCAGTGTCACACACTGCCAGATGTTGGCCTGGGATTGCCCCGGGACAGTGTTGGTGGGGCTAGCCTGGGCTGTGACCTCCGGACAACCTCTGAGATCACAGCCCGAGTTAAAGCCTACCCGACCAGGCAAAAGAAGGCCAGAGCAGATGAGCACATCTCTGGAGTCACAACTCTCCCAGCCTGGGGTGGGGGTCACCATGGCCAGAAGCCATGAATGTGTCTCCTTGGCCGTCATGATGGGATGCTGCAGATGGGGCCGGCTGGCCGCGTGTTTGTTGTGTTCCCAGCCTTACTTATTTGCACAATGGTCAAGAAGACTTATTCAACAAAATAGAACATGTGGGGGGCGGTAAAGAGGTCAAAGTATCTTTTTAAAATACTGCTGCTTAGAGAGACTTGGTATGGGATAGACATCTGGGGGAGCTGCTCAAATCACTTCTGAAGGGAAAGAGCAGCAAGTGATAACAGAAACATGGAGAAGGAGAAGCCAATTCAAAGGGAAGTATCAGAAGAAAGGGGTCTGAGTGCAAGTTAACAATGGGTGTTTTCAACAGAGAGGGCGCAGCCCCAAGCCTTGGAGCAGCTGCATGGGTGCCCCAAGGAGGAGCCGCACCCCTCACAGGTATGGCAGCCTTTACACAGCCAGCCTGGCACATGGGCAGAAAACACACATTCCCCCAGCCCTAGGAAAGCCCCAGGTCAAGAACACACAGACAGGTGAGCCAACGCTCCAGCCCGTACTGCACGCTACCTCATGCTCCACCCAGAAGCCTGCCCCTTTCCAAGAGCCGCAGCTCTAGAAACAGGACACAGCAGCAGCCGTTAACCCCTTGCCACCCAGAGAGCCAGTCCAGTCCCCTGACAAGCCGCACACCATAGGGATTGCAGAGCGGGGCAGACAAACATCAGTAACAGACCATCGCCGGGGACCCCATGATACCTACACAATGCTGATGTCTGAGAGCAAAAGCCAAACTTTATTAAGCAGTCAGAACAAACAGGGAACGGGAAGATGGAAAGGCACAGCTGAAACGCCCGAAGAGCAAGCAGTTCAGGTTGGGAACTGCTGCTCCTCCAACCCCGGGGGCATCTGTGGGCACTGGCCTCCATTCTCCCTGCAGGGTTCCCATGTGATGCCAACATATGTTTGGATTTCACACACATTTCTTTAAGGGCTGGGGTGGGGAGCTGGGATTCAAGATGGCCGTGTTCACTCTGAGAGCCATGGCATCTATTATCTGGGCAGGGCTCATGGAGCCGTTCAGACAGAGCAGCTCTATGTTTGCCTATTGCCCCAGGTTTGGGTGGCTTGCTCTGCGAGGTGTGGTCCTGGATCTTCCGATTCACCTCTGCTCTGTGGTGGGTTATCTCCAGGCAAACAGGTAAACCCAGGGTTAATGGGGGCTTGCATGAGCAAATGTGGCACTGGTGTCTGTCTGTTTAAACCCGATTTGTCTAGACAATAGTAGTAGTAGTCAGGTATGAACATTTTGTTCAGAAGCTGCTTTGCCTTAGTTTTGGCATTGCTTGGGCAAGCTTATAAGGATACCAGCTCTGTAATTTAGCTTTGTTATACACAGCAGCAAAAATCAAGGAAGTCTAGTGTGCATTTCCTTAGTTTGGATACTTTACATTTAATTATATTGTTTGGGAAAGTGATGAAGAAGAGCACGAGTGGGGGCGTTTTCCGTCTGTGTCAAGAATGCAAAATAACTAGAGCTTTAGTAGCATCCTCGCCATTTCCCTTAATCCAGAATTGTTACAACTCAAAAGGAGCTCATTGGAAGCAATTGTGGGAAAAGGCCATTTTCTTTTCAGCTGTTCTTCCAAACCCTAATGAGTTAACAATTGAAATACAGAAAGTTGCTTCAGAGGTCAGGAGAGTATATTCTACACAATGGTTGCAGCATTCGAAACCATGACAGCACCATAAATTGACAAACTAAAGCCAAGCACTTGGTGGTCCGGAGTGGAAAAAAGAACATCAGCAAAGTGGTAAAA
Source organism: Sphenodon punctatus (assembly GCA_003113815.1). NCBI lineage: Eukaryota > Metazoa > Chordata > Lepidosauria > Sphenodontia > Sphenodontidae > Sphenodon > Sphenodon punctatus. The sequence continues at coordinate 3,138,597 of QEPC01002769.1, forward strand.
GACGAGGCATGAAACCGCACAGAGAAATGAGTGATTTTTTTCAGATCACCTTGTTAGAATTTAGTGTATCAGAGGTCAGATGAGTAGAAGAATAATAAGGTCCAAGGTTGAATACCAGTGGGGAAGCTTAACCCAGGACCTCCAGGTCAACCATAAGTGAATGAGGTGGAACACTGAGGCACTGGTAGCCCAGGAAGGGAAAGCACAAAAGCCAAAGGGTTAAGGAGGAGGAGCCTGCCAGTTATCAATTAGACTGAGAGAAAGCCTAGTCTGAGGCACCTGGTATAGAAAAATAATCCTGGCTTGATGAAAAGAGATTTTCGGCTGTGCACAGTTACAGCTTGCTGGTTTTCAAGCTTTGTGAAATTTGAAATGTAGTTTTAGTGAAGATGAGAAAATGCAAGCCAATTGGATTCTCCTCCCCTCCCCCTGTATTATGTTCATTTCACACATGGCAATATTTTCATCCAGCATAGGATAACCTGCTGGGAAAAGAAGGCATCAAAATGAAGATCTGTTAAAAAACCCCTAACAGAATACACATGAGCATGCACACTAAGAGAAATTAATGAGGCTGGGGGAGCTGCATTTTAAAAAATTTAACTGAAGGTGCCATTAACATCAGTTTTGTGTGAAATTTATAAGCTAGATACTCTCTAGTTTCCTAGTGCTGTGACAAAAAAAGGAATATTGAGATTTTACAAGGAAACAAGTTGTTCCAGGCACCCACACTAATGAAGCCTGTTTTCCTACGTGTGGACAATTGTCAATGAAGTCAAATGCAGTTTTTGGCTATAAAAGGGACTAGGGGTTCATTCTGACGTTCGCCGGATTTTTTAAACGTTGGTTTGGGCAGCTTTTCAAACCGCACTCCATCAGTTCGCATAACGCTGAATTGTGCGCACTCGGTGCATTCACACCAACCCGGAAGTGCGCGTTGCTTTAAAAAGAATGTTGCCACCACCGCGGCTGTGCGACTTAAGCGAACGTCAGAATGAGGTCTAGGTCTCCCCTTCAGGTGGAACTGTGGGTTCAAAATTTTGGGTCACTATTTATTTTGTGGATCTCTGCCCCTTTTCCAAATTTGGTTGAAATCAGCTCAGTGTCAAACATTTTTAAGGGGACACACAGAAACACGTTCATATGAACATACACACACACACACATACACACGGAGATGGGGTGATTGCATAAACCTTTACTCCAGAAGAAAGCAGGCTAAAAATCAGGCTGTCACACACACACAAAAGCAGACTACAGACACATAAATTTGTGTTAGGAGATGCCTAACTGAGCCAGTAGCCAGATCAATGGTCCATCTTAGCCCAGTATTGTCACAACCTGACACAGCAGTAGGGTTTCAAATCCAGTTCTCCAGGATCTCTGGCAGAGGCCTCACCCAGGTGTGCTACCAGAGTTCCTGAATCGGAGATGCCGGGGATTGAACTTCAAACCTTATACATGTAAAGCCTGCACCTGAGCCATGGCCCACCCCCATGTTAAACTGGCTGCAACTCTTTATTAATCATAAATTGGCAGTCCAGGTAAAAAACAGGGAAGAGGGTAAACAGTCAACTAACCCATGCTGCTTTTCACCAATATCTCCAGTGGCTGAGCTCACTGATACCAAATGGATTATGACTTCCTTCACTTCAAATTCTGTCTCTCCTCCCTTACTTCTGCTGTCTCCCTCGCTAGACAGAATTACTACGCCTCCCACATTGAGTCCTGTTCTCAGGACCCTTGCCGCCTGTTCTCCACCTTTGACTCCCTCCTCAAGCCCCCCTGTCCTCCTCCTCCCTCTTCTCTTTCTGCTCAGGATCTTGCTTCCTTCTTCACCTCCAAGATAGACAAGATCCACCTCGACATTGCTTCCCACTCCTCTCCTCTTCCTACTCCCTCCCCTCTCCCTCCTCCCCCTCCTTCTTTCCTGTCCTCCTTCCCTCCCACCTCCCTTGAGGAAATCTCCTCCCTGCTCTCCTCTTCCAACCCTTCCACTTGCCCCCTTGACCCCATCCCCTCCCGCCTCCTGACCTCCATTGTTCCCACTGTTGCCCTTCCCTTCTGCACATCATCAACCTCTCCCTCTCTACTGGCTCCTTCCCATCCACCTTCAAGCACTCCACTGTCTCTCCTATCCTCAAAAAGTCCACTCTTGACCCCT
>QEPC01002769.1:3143783-3165776 GCA_003113815.1 Sphenodon punctatus
CTGGGTGTGCTCCTTGATTCATGGCTCAGTCTGGAATCTCAGGTTGTGGCCGTGGCAGGGAGTGTGTTTCGGCAGTTACATCTTGTCCAGCGGCTTCGTCCATAGTTCTCAGACTCTGACCTCTCCACTGTCATCCATGCCTTCATCACCTCGAGACTAGATTACTGCAATGCGCTCTATGTGGGGCTACCTGAGAAGTTGGTCTGGAGGCTGCAGCTGGTGAAGAATGTCGCGGCCCATCTCCTTACTGGGGCGGGCCGCAGGGAGCACATGACACCTGTGCTCCAGGCTCTGCACTGGCTGCCTATAAAGCACCGGGCTAGGTTCAAGGTGCTGGTTTTGACCTTCAGAGCCCTTCACAGTCTGGGCCCTGCCTATCTGCGGGATCACCTCACTCCCCATGTGCCCGTGCGACCCCTGAGATCGTCTGTGGGGGCTTTCTTGGTGGTTCCCCGGGTGGGACAGGTGGCCACTGATGTGAGATCTTTTTCAGTGGCTGCCCCTGTGCTGTGGAATTCACTCCCGGAGGAGGCTCAGTTGGCCCACACCCTCCTGTTGTTTTGACGTTTGTGTAAGACCTGGCTGTTCCACCAGACTTTTGGCGAGGGGGTGGTGTAGGGTGGGGGGGGGAGGGTTTGGGAGGGAGGGTGAGTTTTTATTATTTGTTTTAAAATTTGTTGATTTATTTTTAAATGTTTTATTGTTAAATTTTTTTGTGTTGTTCGCTGCCCCCGAGCTGCCTTTGGACAGGAGGGGCGGGATATAAGTTTTAAATAAATAAATAAACAAACCTGCACAACTTGAATGCCTCATTAACTGCACAACCTGCACATTGTGAGGACAGAACTAAAAGGAAGGTGAAAAACCCCTACTGAGGCCGTAACTAATCTTCCCGTCCTAGGGAAAAATTCCTTCCTAGCCCCAATTAACGTGACCAGCTGAGCCTGTAGTGTCAGTCCAAGTGGGCAGGTAGGTGTGCCTTTGCGACCCGGAGCTGCTCCAATACCTGGCAGTCCGCCTAGTGTCACAGCACAATCAGGCCCCTAACAGGGCAGGCCCCACCTCCTACCTTCCCCAAAAGTCACTCAGATGGAGCAACGGCTCCTTTTCAAATACGACCCTGCTCCCATACCCCTCTGAAGCTGCTTCATCCCTTTCCCACCACCCTAAGCAAAAAATGGAGAGGGAGAGCCAGCACCCTCTGTAGCCTCCTTTTACTAATTGTAGTGCGGGCAATAATCCTCCCTGGCACAGATGGGGGCAGGGGATTGTCACACGCACATGAACAGACTGGAGGCTACAGACACATAACGCTGGGTTAAACTGACTGCAACTCTTTATTAACCATAAATTTGTAGTCTGGGTAAAAAACAGGAGAGGGGGAACAATCCAACCAGAACTCCACCAACATGTCCTATGTCTGAGCTCATTGATCCTGAATAAATTATCTCATATTCATTCCGGCTATCCAGACCCCCCACATTGGGGTCCTGAGGAAGGGGTGACACTTCCTGTGCACCAACTAAGGACAGCATGTATCCTGCATAGTAGCACAGTCCCTGCCACCCCCCCAAAGTAGGGTGATGCCCTCTATTTCCTTTGGCACTGGACTGCCACCACTAGAGCAGCCAGAGTAGGCTTGGCATGCCCGCTTCCCAAATACACAATGACCCCCAGACTGCAGTTTTCCCGGATCCTCCTTTTCTTCCTTTTTGAAGATAGGGACAACATTTTGCCCATCTCCAGTCTTCTGGAACCTCATCTGTTGTCCAAATGTTCTCAAAGATTATAAACAGAGGTTCTGAGATTACATTAATTATTATTATTTATTAGCAAGCATTTATATAGTGCCAGCAATGGACCTGGCGCTTTACAAAGTAATGGAATAGCCACGGTCCCTGACCTAAGGCTTACATCTACAAGTTCCTTCAGTACCCTAGGATGTAATTCTTCTGCCCCTGAACACTTGAGCACCTTTAAAGTAGCTAGATGTTCTCTTACCATCTCTTTATCTATTCTGAGCTTCACTTCCTTTCCTTCATCATTAGTGCTACTCATACCAAGTTGGACATAGATTCCCTTGTGGGAGAAGATGGAGGCAAAATAGGAGTTGAGCAATTCTGCCTTCTCTCTGTCATCTGTTAAGATTTCACCATCTTCACCAAGCAGCAGACCTACCACTTCCTTGTTCTTTCTCCTGCTTCGGACATAGCTGGAAAAACCCCTTTTTGTGATAGATCCCTCCCCCAAGGCTAAGCCTACCTGAAGGGCCCTACCTGAATGGTTGAACCATGAGCCCACTACCAGTTCACTTATCTACAGTACCCCAAAAAAAGGGTAATTCAAATGCTGCGCAAAATAGGATCTCTTTCCCAACAGATGTAGATATTTGACCTAACCTGGACACCATGGATGATAGTAGATGTGTGGCCACCACAGCTGCTCCCTCACCCAGGAGTGTGTGAAAAATGGCGACCACCACCTTTAGGGCTAGGTGGGGGTACAGAATAAATACGTCCCCATCTGGGCTGACTGGCGAATTCTCCCCCACCCCACTTCTAGTGGGGGAACAGAACAAATGCATGGCCGGAAAGCCCACCTAGTGTCACAGCAATAGAAGCCCCTTAACAATGGCAAGCCGCGCCTCCCGCCATACACACCTGAATGGAGCAACAGCTCCTTTTCAAATACTGTCCTGCTCCCATTCCCCCTAAAGCTGCTTCATCCCTTTCCCACTACTCTAAGCAAAAAGTGGGGAGGGAGAGCCAGCACCCTCTGTAGCCTTCTTTTACTAATTGTGGAGTGGACAATAATTCTCCTCCACACAAATCGTGGAGGGGAGGGAGGAAAGAAAAAAATTATTTCAGCATCTGATAGAAAATGCAATTTGAGTATATCCCAGATCTTTCTTCTTTTTAGACTAATGTTACACCATTTAAATTGCTGAGGATTTAACACCAACACACCCTCACACTCCTTACCCTGCAATCGCATTTAAAAAACAAAACAAAACATGGTTCTGGACCTAAAAGCACTAGATGAAGGGAACTGAGGCTCCTCAATTCCTAAGTCACTTTTGAAGATGGGATATAGGCACTTGTCACCTCAGAACTTTTGGAAATTTTATCCTATAACTTATCTAATTTTAATGAAATTGCTCTTGATAGTCTTTTAATATAGACCCTTGATGTTTGCTGCTACTGTAAGACTCTGCTGTTACTATTGCTATGGTTATAAGTATTTCTTTTATTTTATTTTCATTTTTGTTCAAATCCACAACTGAGAGCAACAAATGAGGTCCAGATCATAGTGAAATTATTGCAAGAGCCTGGTGATGATGCAGTACAAATTTGAAGGCACTAGTCATGGAGTAAATTCACACAGACTTCAAAAGAGCACTATTTACCTAGGACCTATTTTTCTGACATCAGTGTCTCACTTTGAGGAATTATATGGTCTTGGAATGCTGCTAAAACCAACATAATTCTTAAAACCAGAAAAAGACTCACAAGCTGTATTAAAAATACTGTTTTTCCACTCTTTTCTGAAGTGAGGGTGGTATGTTGCTTTCAATTTATAAAAGTTCAATTGTGAAGACTTTGTAACAATTTTTCAAACTTCTTGCCTTCCACTAGAGTGGAAGTTGAGATGAACTTGGTCAAGCAGAGATGGTCCTGACAGTTGGGCACAAAACCAAAAACGTTATCAAAACCAACTGAAATACTGTGGGGATTGCATTTAGGCTGATATCTTTCCATTAGTGATTATGTACTCTGCTTTTTCACAAAAGACTGAAGCAGTTAGCCCATTAAGGGGTGCCCTCTTCTTTAAGAGTAGACATAAATGGTCATTGAAAGCCGGACCAGTGAGAAGGTAGACAGGACCCACCAAGGCAAAAAATTCTTTTATCATTAATCCCCTCTTTCATTAAAAATGAACACTCTTATCCTTCCTCAGTTCATGTTCCTTCTTACATCATACACATTTTTTCGCTGACCCTTCCCAGCCCTTGTTGGGAAAGAAAAATCATGAAGGATACAGTGGGAAAGAGGCATTGCATTTTAAAGATGAACCCATATGAGTACTATGCCGACAACAAGGGCTACATGTGAACTCTAAGGGAATTTGTATGTGCTGCAGACATGTTGGAGTACCCACAACTCTGCTTTAGTCAGCGCCAGGCTCTCCCTGACCAGGGCTGCTGCGGATAGCATGCAGTGCTTTCACCAGCTGCTTTGGGTAACCAGGGCTCCTGAACATGGACTGTTCAGGGCTGCTGCCTGCCAGTGACCAGTGCTTATTCCCAGCAAGTGGCAAGTGTTGGTCTTGAGTGGCTAATGTCTGTCTGGTGTAACATGCAGACCTGCCCAAAGTCTCATGATTAAATTAGCTAGTCTTTGAACAAAAATATTGTTGAATCTGAATTCCCGTTGTAAGAAGGCTCTAACCATTTTTCCCCCAAAGGAGAGGACTAGGAATGTGCGAACAGAACCGAGTTCGGAAATTCGGTTGGGTTTGGTTCGAAAATCGAGTTTGATTCGAAAGTTCGATTCGGTCAACCGAACTATTTGGGTTCGGTCGAATTCCGAACTTCCAAACCGAGTTCATACATTAAAAACTGGGTTTTTTGGTTTTCCAAACTGGTTCGGATTCGACCGAACACTTCAGTCGAATTCGAGTTCGGTTCAAAAGTTCAGTTCAGTCAACCAAACTATTCAAGTTCGGTCCTAACTTCCGAACCACGTTCGCACATCCCTAGGGAGGACATTGATGTGTTCTTCCCCAAATGCTGCTGCTTTGCTGGATATAGCCTGTTAGTGGGATCCTGCAATGACTGGGAAGGATTGGTGAAAGGATGCATGTGATGTGAGGAGGGTCATGAATTGAGGAAAAATACAAGTGTTCATTTTTAATGAAAGAGGGGATCAATGATAAAAAATTATTTTTCAAGCAGGCAGGCAGGCAACAATAATATTGTTTTTTGCACAACAAAGGGAGCTGTGTTGACAAGTTTTGAGGCTTAAGATGTTATTTTTTCCCTGAAAGAGCTTGTTTCTCTTATTTCATACAAGGAAAATATTGTACACCATTAAGCTTAACTTGGATTTTATTCTTATTATCAGAAGTCATTGCTTCTTTTTCATACATATAAAAAAGTTTGAGGACAGCTGGCTGTATTGGAATGGTATTTGCTTGCTTTATACAATACAAATCAGCTGCTGCCAGAGACAGAGAACTGTCTCCCAGAGCTGACCTTCCTGGAAACTATGCAGACCCATGGGCAATGATGTTGGGTGAAACCATTTTTCAACCAGCTCTAGACTGCAGTGGTAATGTAAGACACTGAGTCATGGATGGTACATGTAGAATCAGGACCAGGTAGATTCTAGAATAATGACCAAGCAAGATCTCAGCAGGGTCAAGACCATGAATCAAGTTAAAAGCCAAAAAGAAGTAACCAGAAAAAATGACAGGAAAGGGTCCAGGAGGCTGGAATCACAAGACATGGACCATTATGAATCAAGCCAAGGGAGTAACCAGAGAGCGGAGTCAGGAAGCAAGCTTGAGGTCAGAACCAGGGCGGATGACAGTTCCTGAAAGCAAGAGACAGGAAACGGAACAGAGGCAGGGCAAGATATAGGGAGGAAGAAGATAGGGTGTAGATCTCTGAGGTCTATCACTACCTGAAAACCCCACAGACGCCAGTTCAGAACCCATGTTTCCTGACAGGAAATGACTGTCTTCTTACCATTCTCACCAAATTTAATCCAAGATAGAAAGTTTCACCCTAACTGGAAAAATTCTGGGGGGAAAAACCTTTTTTTCCTAACTGGAAAAAAAACTGAAAAGATTTCACCTAACTGGAAGAATTCTGGTGTTTTAGTAAAAACCTTGTGAAACTGAAAATTCAGAGTGTTGCAAAGTATGCAATTTTTATGGCACCGTATAGTTCAGTTGGAGAATTCTTATGTGGATGTAGCATATCATGTTACCTCAATAATGGCATGATAAGAATAACTGTATATGAAAGTGATAAAGTTAGCGCAATACTCCATCTACTGACGTCAAAGGCAAAACGCCCATTGACTTTAATGTTTGAAGATTGTCCTGTATTTCTGATTTACTATATAAATATGTCTAGCAGAGGGAGTAGACAGAATTTTTTTTCACACTCCATATTTGTGGGTTAAATCAGTTTCTGCTGATGAAAAGGCAGGATGCTTTGTTTTCATTTTCCAACTGTTTCACAACCACTGGAATTTTAGAGTTGCCATTGCCAACTTGCCAGTGAATCAGAGGAAGGTGCAACTCAGTATCAGGCCACTTTGTGTGTTCATGTTTAAAATGAGTGGGAATTAGAGCAACAGAAGAAAATGAAGCTTGCACCCCAACAGAAATAAAGCAACTTGTTTATGACAAACAGCAGGGGGTTGTTGCAGGACTGAAGCAATCAGAAGAATCTTACATCACAAAGCAAATTGGGGGGAGGGAGGAATAATAATAATACTTAGCTTTCAGACTTTTCATTGATCAAATTGTTTCTGTACAACAAGCTGTACAAAACAACACAATACATACTAATGCTCTGAAATTACTAATGAAATAGCCTTGTTGTAAGTGAATATAGTTTCCGAACAGAATGGAGAACTGTTATTTTGTTGTTCCTTACACATCTTGTTCAAATATCTTTTGTGTACAGTTTTCTTCTCTGTCCAAGAAGTGTTCCTTGCATTGCTCTTAAAGAGTGTAGGAGTACATTTAATGATTAACTGGAAGAAATAACTGTTCAATAATGCATTGCCATGTGTGGACCTAAACTGGATCAAAGACTTTATTTATTCTGCTTTTCATTTCTCTTTGCTGTGATTTTTATGCTATACTTCACAATCAGAAATGTGATTTCTGCCTTGGCTTACTCATGTCCTTGTTCACATTTGATGGCTCTGTTAGACTCAAAAGGGTGAATTTAACTCCTTTTCAATCCTTAATCATAGGTTTCAGGAATTCAGTAATCAATGTTAGATTACAGATTCCTCCTCTCCCTCCATTTGCAAATCCCTAATAAACCTTATTCCACAGTTTTCTCAAACTAACTCATCATTCCACAGAAAAGAACAATATTTGGTTTCATCCCTGTGACAAAAGATTTATCCTCAACTTTTGCCAGTGCTCTACTTGTATTTGCAAATTTAAAAATGAAAACAAAAATCAAAATGCAGGTGCACATAAGGTTCCTGCTGTGGGCTGGAGCACCATTTGTAGTATCCTATTAATCTCTGCTTCATCTTTTCACTTTTAAGTTCGTTGACTTTGTTCTGCATTTTCCCCCTTGTTTCTGCACATGCCATTTCTCTGTCAATTGTGCTCTTTAAGAGAGAAAAGAAAGAACCTTTTCACCTTTCTGTGGTTTTATCATGCAAGTTAGCTCTTACATTCCTGATTTCTAGAACTTCTCTTTTAATCATGTTGATGGCTAGATTAGAATAGAATTATAATAGAATGTACAGTTCTCTGTTTCTGTAATTCTGACTTACAATGGAGTGTAAAAGAAAATAGGATTCCTGCTTGCACCAAAATTTCTTTACATCATTCTGGAGTAAAGTGGCCTTAATGTAAACATAAGTTACATTTATATATCCCTGTAAGCGCAGTATAAATGAAAGTCAGGCCTCAAGAATCAATTGAAGTTAGGTGATATTAGAAATTAGAGCAGGGCCCATTTTGGGGGGAAATATTCCAGATCATTTCAGTTGCCTAGAAAGTGAATTGTGGTTTGTTCATGGAAATTTCAATCCATTTGTGTTCAATTTTCAGAGCAATTCATGAAAATAAAGTTTTGTTTGTACACGTCTACACAGAAACAAAGAATTCACCTTATAGGTGAATTCCACTCCAGGACAGAACCAAATCTGCTTTGGTGGAAGCGATGGTACTATGCCCATCTTCGAGTTCCTTTGGGAGTGGTTAGTGAAAGTGGAGGATATGTAGTAATTCAGATTGTGGTGTCATTTGTGGAGAAAAAGAGAGAAATGTGACAGGACCAGAGAGAGGACCTGTATATCATCTATGACTACTTTCACTCTAGAAGCATGGAGGGACAACTGTATAGAATTCCAGAGCCACGGTTTCATACCTACATCAGAAGACATGGCATCTCATCCAGCCTCCTATAGCAGTTTTTCTCCAACCCCAGCCAGAAAGATCCTTGGGAAATTCTCACTGCAGGTAATCTCTAGTGGGAGGAGAACACGCCTCGTCTTCTTGCAGTAGGAAGAACTGTTGCTTGGAAGAAACCAGAGCTACAAATGAATTGGCTTAAAAACAGCAAATTTCACAGTTTCAAGGAGTAACTGGTCAAAAACTGTTGTAGAGCCACACCCATATTTGCATGTTCACACCAACGCATAAATATAGATTTGGGGCCCTAGCCAAATGGCTGATGTAGCATGTGGCTTGCACTACAATCTGTGGGCATTTTCAGATAAGACAGTCCCCAACCACTTCACACCCACTTATGTTACAGGGCACCCATAGGGCAACCCTGCAACATGTATGGTGGGTGGGTAGTGGTTGGAGAGTGGCTTGTCTGAAAATGCCCTATATGCAAAACAATCTCTACAGCCCACAATCTGCAATTTGCTTTCCTTTATTAAATAATGCAGTTTAAAGTGGGATGGAGATTTCCGTCTGCCTCTTGGTGTACAAAAATATGTGAATACCGCACCACTTAAAACTGTTCAGAATTGGTGGATGGGGAATTGAAGAGGCAGGAAGGAGCTAGTAACAGGGGAATGAAGGAGTAAAGCTTCAGAGGTATGGTTTCATTCTGCATCCTGCAGCAGCATAGCTACTGTCTCTGTGGTTTTTCTCCAGACTTTATTCAGAGGCCCAGTGGGAACGTACCCATATGACTGTTACAAACTGCAGTAATTAAAGGGTTTTATTCAGAACACAGCTGTGCCAGGTTAAACCTCTCTCTTCAAGCAAAATGCTTAGGGCCAAATCTTGTAGCCCTTTACTCAGTCTTTGGTACTCTTGGAGGAAAACTACAGTCAAAAATTGCAAAAAGAATGAGGGCTACTCAGGCTTCCAAGGATCTGCTTGACCCAAATTTCTCCTTTTGTATCCTCATTAGACTCCTAGATTTGAAATGAAATTATTTTCCAAAGTATTGGTTTTTATTCTGTCAAAGGTGATTTTCTCTCTCCTTTTGGTATGGATCGCTATTTAGGGAGGGAAACAAGACCACTGTCCTTTTTACAAAATATCCTAGCCAAGATATGATTTGTTAACCAAAAATTTGAATTTGCCTTGAAAATATACACAGGATCTCTGTCATCAGACAGCAACAAGAAAGCAAATAACCAGAGTAGGGGCAATCCAACATTGGATGAAAACAGACATGATGCTAACCACCCTTTAAGCACCCTTGGTGGTCATTTATGCATGTTGAAGGGCTGTATAGGGCACAAATACAGCCCTACAACATGGGGTGATTTCAGTCGTTATGGGGCCCATTGGCCCCGTATCGAAATCAACCCATTCGTTCCCCACCGGGGTCACCCCGTCACGCCATATCAGACGTGCCGGGGGAATCCGGGAGGGGGCGGGGCCGAGCGGCACAGCGTGTGGCCACATGGCCCCGCCCCCTCCACGCACACCCCGCCGCCTGCCCTCCGAGGAGACGGGCGGGCAGCGGGGCCAATGCGGCCGCCACGTCCGGCCAAATGCGCCACGGCCCGGGATCCCGCTGGTGATCCCAGGCCGTGGCGAGCGGCCAGACGTTACTTTTTTTGGGTCCCTGCCGGGGGTCCGTTTGACCACGCTTCCCAGGACATTCCCCCAGCTAGCCCGGGAAGCGTGGTTCAAATTGACCCCTTGTGCTTATTGACCGTGGCGAACATCTGGCGGCCGCCAAACAGATGTTCAAGACACATTGACCACAGGTGGGTATTCACCGTGGTTCACTGTGATCTCATAACGTCTGAAAATACCCATGCATAAATAACCACCAGGGGTGGTTAAAGGGTGGTTAGCGTCATGTCTGTTTTCACCCACTTTTTTCCCAACATTCACATCACTGACTGTTCTGCTCTCCACACCACATTTCTCTGTATGGGAAAATCACTTCCCCAGCATCGCTTTCACCAGCAATTTAGGAAACGGGTCATAGGATTAGGCTGAAGGAACAGGGTATGTTTAACCTAGATAAAGAAGATTTGGAGGGCACGGGGAAGTATGCCACAATTTTGATCATGTTCATCTTCTCCTCTGCTCCCTCACTGGCTCTGCAGCCAAGGTTATCCACATCACCAACTGCTCTGAATATGTTCAACCCCTCCTTTTCCACTCTCACTGGCTGGCTCCCTCTTTCCCTTTGCATCCAGCATAAATTCCTTGTTCTCTCCTTCAAGTTTCTTCATGGCCTTGCTCCTCCCTATCTCTCGGCCTTCGTTTCCTGCTATGTTCCCACCCTGGAATTTTTTCACTCCTCTTCTGCCACCACCCTTACCTGTCCCAGAGTCTTCTGGTCACTGGATCATCTTTGTCCATTGTCTCCTGCCCCCTATGCCAGGAACATTTTCCACAGTCACATAAGCTCTTCTCACTCACTCCTAACCTTCAAATCCCTCATAAAAACTCACATCTTCCTCCATCAAGCTTTCCCTAGCTCCACATCACAACCTCATCTATTGTTTACTGATGCTTCTCTCTTACCCTGCAGGATTCCCCCTCCTCCTCTTGTACTTGTATGGAAGTCAAGCATGTGCACCTATAACATTTCAACTTCTGCAACTGTCTCTCCCTATGTTTGCCTCCCCCTTGGCTTCCTTCCTTTATCCATTCTTGATTGTAAGCCCCTTACAGTCTCCAATCACAATTATCCCACACCAGACACACTGCTGGCATTTTATAAATAATAATAACAATAATAATAAATAAATAATAATGGTTGTGGCAGGGTTGCCACATTAAGGCTGCTCTACCTTTAAGAGGACTAGAGTGGAGCTGAAGCCACGCCCACTCTTGGGTATGAAGCCAGGAAGCCGGAAGCAGAAGGTCAGAAGCTGTCTGGAGCCTGAAGAGGCCACAGATATGCTGCTGAGCTGGAGGCCAGAGGAGTGGCGTGACTGGAAGTCTGAGGACAAAACAAGAGATGTTGGACTCAGTGTTTGAGCCAGCCAGAGGACTGAGGCCTAGCTCAGTGGCTATTGGGAACTGTGTAGAACTCTGTACTGTACTGTGTGAATAAACTTGTGTTCTGATAATTCCCTAAGACTTTGTGAATGACTGTATGGATCCTGACATACTTACCTGCTGGCAAGCCCACACCTGCTACAATGGTGATATAACAGTTTTTAAATATCTAAAAGGCCCTATGATAAAGCAGATTTGTCACTGAAGATAAGCAAGGAGATAATGGTTTATTTGCATAAAGGTAGATTTAGGATAAATAATACTAGGGAAAACATCCTAAGTGGAAGTATAGTTGGGCAATGGAACAAGTTGCTGAGGAAATTGTGGAATCTCCTTCATTGGAGGTTTTCAAAAAGATGCTAGATATTTTCATTTCATGTTCAAGAAGATGTTTTTAGATAAGCATCTTCTAGGTATGGTTTTGGCTTGGGAAAGCCTGCTTCAGTACAGAGATTTGGACTAGATGACACTTGAGGTCCCCTTGAGCCGTATGATTTTATGGAGACTCTTAAACAAAATTTATTTATTTATTTATTTATTTATTTAAAACTCTGCCAATAAGCCTAATACAGTTCCTGCATTTACACAGTATTGAATGTGATGGATATGTAGACATCTTTTTCAGGAAATGGAAACCTCACTACTATATGTTCTAATATCATGAGTTGGTGCCTGTCAGTCAGTAAAAGGTACCAAGTTAAACTTAGAAACCATTGCTGTAGGATAATGAGATCTAGTAACTTATGTTGTAGCTTAGGGTTTTGTTTTTGTTTTGTTTTGGAAATGGCTATATCATCCATCAAAGTGTAGTGTAGGCTTTTAAACAAACACATCATGTAAATGTATTTTGTAAGCTTACATGCAAATGCATTCTTTCATCTGTATTCATATTTAATCACAACTCCATTATTTGAGAATCAAGATGGGATAAATCTAAAAATAAGGCTTTTACACTGTCTTGTAAGTTATACAGTATAGTTTAATATTAAGATTTTACTAGACAGTTACACAGAACTCAGTTTTAATATGGAATACTTCATCATGTTCATTATCGCTTATTTAGGCTCGTGTAAACTGACACTCCCAGAATAGCCAAGCTTTAAAATGTTAATATAAACGTTATGCCTTTTTTAATTGCAATAGACATCTCATTAAGTAATTTAATGCCAATGGGACCTCTTACCAATAAACAAAAAACATATTTTGGCTAGCTTTCATATACAGTACAATGCAAGATGGAAATATTTTTTCCACAACGAGGTTCAGAGCAGCTTTCCATTTCATTCTTGACGTTGTAAAGTCTAAAGAGCAGACATGCAGCAGCAGTGCATCTATAAGAGATTCATACAATAGTGTTGCTTAGTGAGACCACAGCTATATATGTATGTATATAGTATACAAACACCTCTGGCTCTTGGGCTCAGTTATGCCAAGGAGACCAGGGCTACCTAGATCATGACCATGATGGAATTATTTCTTCATCTAGGTGGAGGGAAAAACATCCATGACATTTTCATTAGCCTAGAAAGCATAAACATCTGGTTACTTGGTTCAGCTCATCAGCAGGAGAGCCTGTAGTTGATTAGCCCTTCTCTCAGTAGTAGGCGTTACTATAGTCAGTGGGAATTACTAAACATGGTTTCAGGGGACTGACGTTAATTTGGCTTGCCAAAATAATATGCAATTTTTAAGGAGTTTGTGTTAATTAGTTGTATAATTTGATGTGATGTGATTGGGTTTGCACAAAGAAAAGCAGAACAGAGTTTGCTATTAGTATCTGCGGTGGAAGAATCAAGAGGTGGCACTTAAATAGTGCACAGTATGAATTTTCAGCAGTGAAAGGCCTTAGTTCATGATCTAATTACAGTGGGATTCCCTTTCTCAAAAGCTAAAAGCCTTTTAATTCATATTTTTTTCTTTTAAAAAGATGTTTTAGTTTGATTACTGTACTATTAATTCCTGTGCAGTTATCATTCTGTCACAAATTACGTCGATTTGGTTATCTCCGTTTGGCCCGTTATGTATATTATCACATTTCAGAGAAAAGTGAACATGTAAAAGTAGTAAAATTGGACAGCATGATTCATATAAATCCTAGCACTTTCTCAGTGACTAAATCCCACTCATCATTCACCAGCTTCTGTCACACCATGTTTTTCCCCCCCTGGTCTTCGATGCCATTATTGATGCCCAAATTAAAAGTTTCTTCTAAGGCAGAAGCAATCCTCAGACATCTTACTTTGGGATAATCTCACTGAAATCAATGTTAAGTAATTATGGAACACTTGGGAATTTAGGAGCACAAGTGAGATAGCCAAAATCTTCTTTGGTAGGATTTATAAAGCATCAGTGAAAGATATTTGATAAGGGCTTATTCTAATTGGCTGCAATGAGAATTGTTTGTCTTTTTTCTTAACCTCCATTGTATGTAGAGTTGGTAGAGAGAGGGGACCAGGAAGTCAGAAAAGAGATGGTGATGAACCAGCAGTAGTAATATGAATTAGGTAGATCGAAACTAGATAGATATAACTAGGCAGAGAGAAAACATCACAGGAGAAAGTGGGGTCGTGGGCACTCTGTAGCCCACTAGTCTCAGTGGGTAGCAGAAGCCCGGTGAGATGACCTGGCCTACTGAAAGCAACACCAAGGGTCCCATCGGGATGCCAGTCCTGACTATGTCAGTGGATTAGACAGGAGAAAAATATCAACCATGGTATTGCTTATTGACTAGGGTATATGGTTATGAGGAAGAGAGAGGTTAGCAGGATAGTCTGGGCTGGGGCAATTTGCTGTGTTTCAATATAAAACCTCCCAAGATTTACCTCAGTCAGATGCTATAGTGAGAGGTGCTGCCAAAAAACATGGAAGTGAATAGTTAGATTATTCTTTATGTATACTATTGTATATCTGTCTTATCTAGATAGGTTGCAAGCTATTTGGGAAGTGACTGTTCTTTACTATATCTGTACAACACCCAGCACAAAATGACCTCAATCATAGTTATTTGGTTTTAAGCATCTTCCTGTCTGGTTCTCAATCCAAGATCAAAGCCAAAGGTTTGATACACCTGAATCCTTTGTGGAATTACAGTCATCTTATTTTTTCCATGCTTAAATATCAACTGATTAACAAGAACAGATTGTTTTTCAATCAACTTCTGTTTAATTCATATAGTACAGATTATATACTTTGTATATGTCACTGTATATGATTGTGCCACTCAGTGTGTATTTTAACACCCTGTAAATGAGTTGATATGTTTAAAATAAATGTATAGTTAAGCCTTACTTAGAACATTTTAGGCCCCAATCCATGTTTCTCATGCAGGGACCAAACCTACCCTTGCATGTGCACATGGTGTGCACGCATGGTGCTCCAGGCAAAGTCCAACCACACCTCTACCCACATCCACTACTGCAGCCCCGCCTCTCCCTCTACTCGATGGTAACATCATTGGGAGGCAGGGGACTTCACCTGGGGCACATTGGGCATCTTCAGACAGACGCAGGACCGGCTACCCCCAGAGCTGCTCTGGGGGTGCATCCCTGTGTCCACCCACATCCAACCATACCTGGGTCCATTTTAAATGGACCTAGTGACTGCCACCACCCACAATCTGCTCTTGCAGCACCCCATTCCCCACACCATAGAAGTACAGGAGGATTGCCCAATGCTGTAGGCTGCTGCCCACAACTCTATGGTGTTTCCCAGGGCAACCCATGGTCAAGAGTGGAGCTGCAGCAGCCATCCACTAAGCAGATGGATCGCAACTCTGCCTTGGGCCAGTGTCGCGGTTTGACTGGCCCACTCTGACAAAGGTGATCCGGGATGTTCCAGAGCGTTGCCAGCAGGGCTGCCCCAATTCAGGGTGCTCTGCCTCTGCCTCCACCTTTAGACAGTCTTGCCTCTGCTCCAAGGATGCAGCGGAGCAGAAGCAAGCCCGCAGTCCATCCGAAAACACTCATGCTCGCACAGTGTGTGTGCACGCACAAGGGTAGATATGGTCTGAGCATGCATGGGGAAATTAGTAGTAGTAGTAGTAGTGTTTATTTATGGCAAAAGGCCAAATAAACCAAAGGAACCTCTGGCCCCATAGGGCAATATACATGTGTTCAGTGTGTATATGTAGCCACTGGGCAAGGTCGTGAGATGGTTTAGTGTTCACAAAGCTCACAATACACTGATGACACCCAACTCTACCTCTCTTTTTCATCCAACCCAGACCGAGCAGTCTCAGTGCTTACCCAGTGTCTTATCTGAAGGCTCTGGAAGACTGGGTGAGGGTGAGCCAACTGAGGCTGAATCCCAAAAATACAGAGGTGATGCTAGTGGGGAAGATGGTGGGGTTGGTGTCCCCCATCATTGATGGGGTTCTCCCCCCACTGGTTCCCCAGGTTTGCAGTCTAGGAGGAGACAGTTACATCTGGTGCAGCGGCTTTGCCCATTTGCCTCAGACTCTGACCTGACCACTATCATCCATGCGTTCATCACCTGAAGACATGACTATTGTAACACGCTTTACATGGGGCTACCCATGGTGACAGTTTGGAGACTGCAGTTGGTGCAGAATGCGGCGGCCTGTCTCCTTATGGGGACAGGCCACCAGGAGCACATTACACTGGTGCTTCATTCTCTGCACTGACTGCCTATAGTCTTCCAGGCCTGATTCAAGGTGTTGGTGCTTACCTTTAAAGCTCTACGCAGCCTAGACCCCACCTACCTGAGGGACCGCCTCAATCCTTGGGCCCTGGATTGACCCCTGCAGTTGGCTGGGGGCACCTTTCTCGAGGTCCCCCAGGTTTCTCAGGGGGCTACTATGGAGATGATGTTCTTGGTGGCCACACCAAGACTGCGGAACTCCCTCCCGGCAGAGGCCCAGGTGACCCTGGACCTCTTCTCTTTCAGATGACATTGCAAGACCTGGCTGTTCTGTCAAGCCTTTGGCAAGGGACACAGGTAGAGTGGGTGGGTTTTGAGGATTAGGGTGGAAGGGTTTGGCTGCTTTTTATATTTTGTTTTTTATATCTTTGTATAGTTTTAAGATATTCATATTTTTATATGGTTTTATATTTGTGTTTTATAATTTGTAAGCCGCCCCAAGCTGCTTTTGCAGGAGGGGCGGAATATAAAGTTGTTAAAATAAATAAATAAATAGGCAAAAATCTTACCTCTAGACCCACAAGCCATACTTCATGCATGGGGACATTAGAACGGGACCTTAATGTAAAGGGATGTCACTACGTCATTGGCATTCAGGATGCGATTGTAGTTTAATTATTCATTTGTCAGTAACTCTACAACATAAGTACAGTAGACTGTTTTAAAGACTTTCTTTATACTGTTGGATAAAGTATTACTGAGAAGAGCCGATATTCTCTGTACTGAGAGTGGGGAATACTTTTAGAGTCTTTAGCATGTGATCTCTGGGGTTTACTCTTGTGCTACGTACTAGCACCTGCACACTCTGCTTCAGTTCTTATGCTGTTTGTATCCTTAGTGAGGTGAAAAGAAATATTTTAAAGATGCCCATCATGCCAAGTTGTTATATTTGTTCTGATCTCTTAATGCACTATTCTCATGTATGGCTACATCCCATATTTTTAGCTTATCGTAGCTATTCTGCTACATAAAGATTTGATAATTTACTATGGGTGATAATGATAACCTTGAATAGAAGATAAGAAACCCACTGTTGTAGTAAAGAGTGGACTGGTTAAGAAAACCTTAATGCATTGTAACAGATTAAATGGGAACAAACCTGGGCCAGCAAGCTTGAAGAAAATGATGATGATGATGATGATGATTATAGCACCTTCAACATTCAGGGTGTTTTCAGACATGACGGTAACTCCAGTTTAACCACACTTGAACATTTCTTATGCATGTTGCAGTGCTGCATAGGGCACCAATACAGCCCTGCAACTTGCATAAGAAATGTTCAAGTGTGGTTAAACTGGGGTTACCGTCATGTCTGAAAACATCCTCAGAGTGCATTACAGTCCTTATCTAGTAGTTCATCCTTACAGCAGTCTATTACTCCTATTTTATAGATGGAGACCTGAGATAGTAACTTGCTAAAGGCATGGCTAAAATGGTATTGGAATTCTGGTTTCTCAGGACCAAATCCTACACCTTACCCACTTGGCTACACTGGCTCTCCAATGGGTCACCCTTATGGGTGTTAAAACACAGTCTGGGAGCCCACCAAACCCTGGAGCTGCTCCATGCCCCCTCCCTCCATCCCTCCCCACAGCCACCTTACATGGGCTCCATGAGGACCCCAGCAGATGGACCAGTAGTTCCCCTGGCCACAGATTGCCCATTCACGCCGCCCCGCCACCATAGAGTTATGGTCGCTCCTGTACTATAGAGAACATGGACATAAATGACTGTGACGGGTTAGTAGTGGAAAGAGGGAAGGAAAGATCACCTAAGAACTTCTGAATTCAATAAAGGTTAATTTTGTTTAACATATGGGCCAACTACATAGTGTATCTGTTTTTCTGAAAGGTTTAGCTGAGTAGGGTGAGTTTGAGTGGCTGCGGTGTTTGTTTTTTGGTTGATATTGAAAAATATAGGCTGCAATAAGTGTTATAAATTATTGTATAGGAGCCTGGATAATATAATATCAAAAGCTCACAATATAAAGTAGAAAAATGGATAGAGACAAAAGATCAAGCTAAATAAAATAAAAGAACACGGGACTCAGTTATGTAAAGTATTCTAGTGAGGGTAATATTGTCACTGTACAAAAAAGTTACTATGGCCCTTTTCACACAGACACTCTAACACGGGGTATTTTCAGACGTTACGAGATCACGCTCAACCACAGTCAATTCCCTGTGGTGGGGAATGGTCCCGTAACATCTGTCCAGGAACCGGAAGTTTCCCCCCAGATGTTTACCACGCTCAATCCCTGCCGGGAATCACATTCACCACGCGATCGGCTGAATCCGCGGGGCCGGCGCCGATCGTGTGGTGAAAGTGATTCCCGGCGGGGACGGAGGGGCCCGTCACGTCTGGACGGGGATCATGACCCAGAATCCCCACCAGGATTCCTGCCCATGGTCATTTCAGGTGGGCACTGCGGCCACATTGGCCGCGGCACCCGCCCGTCTCCCCAGAGGGCGGGCGGCGAGAGAGCGTGGAGGGGGCGGGGCCGTGCAGCCGCACGTTGCACCGCGTGGCCCCACCCCTCCCCGATTCCCCGCCAGGATCCCCCGGCATGTCTGTTGGCTGTGCTGGAGTGATCCCGGTGGGGAATCTCAGGGTTGTTCCCATGATGGGGCGAAGCCACCCCGTCATGTCTGAAAACACCCACGGATAAAATGGGTGTTACATTTTATTATACATGTTGCAGGGCTGCAGGTATGCTCTGAGTGCCCTGCAACATGTATAATAAAATGTAACACCCATTTTATCCGTGTTAGAGTGTCTGTGTGAAGTTACTATAAAGCTGCAAAACTCTGATATGCTCTTCATTTTTTTCAAACTGGATCAAAATCGTCTATGGTTGGTCTTAATCTATCTGGTCTTAATCCCAACATGTATGTATGTGTGTGTGCGCACA
Source organism: Sphenodon punctatus (assembly GCA_003113815.1). NCBI lineage: Eukaryota > Metazoa > Chordata > Lepidosauria > Sphenodontia > Sphenodontidae > Sphenodon > Sphenodon punctatus. The sequence continues at coordinate 3,162,553 of QEPC01002769.1, forward strand.
CATTTAATGATTTGGTCAGCATCCTTTCACTCACATCCAAGCAGAAAGGGGCAGGAAAGAGACATTTTTTCACCATTATAACAAAAGTAACACTGAAATTGTTGTGGCATTTTACATAGGATAAAATACTAAAATATCCTGTCTTCTAAACCTTAAAAAAACTATGTATATCTGCATGTTTTGTTAAATTTTAAAACTATCGGTCAGATAACTCAGCTAAGATGATTTGAAGATGTGCTGCTACTTATGAAGTGTTGAAAATTCCTGTCCCCATTTCTGACCTATGAACTTTTTCTGAGAATATTCCAGATTAAAACCTTCATAACTTTAAAACCTCCAAAGTGATTTTCTTCAAACACTCCTTGATGTTTAGATCTTGAAGAATACTACAAACCAAGATAGATTTGACATTTCTGACTTCAGAAGCTTTGGAGCTGGGCGAGTGTAAACTTTCTAAATTAAATACTTTTCTCTGAGAACATGTAAAATTGTATATTTGGGAAATAGTTGGGAAATAGCAAGAGATGATTTAATTAGACTGTGTTATAATGCATATGTACAGAGGGACAGAGTAAAGTTTGCTTGTTCAACCTTAACTTCCACATTTCCTAATTTCTGAGTGCTTCATTGCGCAGCCTAATGTTGTCTTAAAGTATATTTTGTATGGAATTGTAAAGTAACAGCCCTGAATTAAAAAATGAAGTAATACAATTAAAAAGCTTTCTTTTTCTTCATAAAGGCTGAAGAGTAATGAGGCAACAAGGATGCACTGAACGGCAAAATTTCATTGTGAAACTCAATTACACTGCAAAGCCATCATTTTTCCCTCATTGCTATGTGAAAAGGATATGTTACTTTCCAAAATATATTAGACTCAGTTCAGCCCCACTGGATGCATATTACATTTCCCAGTACCAGTAACAACCACTCTCCACTACGGGACACCAGTGCCGTAACAAGAGTCCAGAGTGAGGGTGGGAGGCATCTCTGACCTCTTGATCCCCGAGCCCCACCTCCTGGCTCCTGAAGCCCCATCTCTGTCCCTGCCTCTAGGTTTTTTTAAACATAGAAAAGTTTTTAAATGAAATCAATTGCACTTAACACTGCCCCCCAACACACACACACTTAAACTAGTATTAACCCATGATCTTCAGAAAACATTTTCAAAGCTCTGCCACTTCCAACAGAAGCAGCAGCTGACTACTCTTTCTGATCTTTTATTCAGCCAATAGAGAAGGGCATTGCATATTGCCCAGCAAGCTAAATAGCTGTTGATTATGATGCTGTTGCAGCATTAACAGTATGGTTGGCAACCATGCTAAGAATCCAGGATTCTATTCCTTATTATATTCTTGTGTTCCTTCTCAGCTAGCATATTTATAAAGTGAAGTATCAGCTCCTAGTTGTAGATCAGGATGTTTTGTCCTCTTCACTTCTCTCACCAAGGTTTTGATTCCACAAGGGAGATTACTAATAGCAGGCATTGCTGGGTATTTTCAGACGTTACGAGATCACGCTCAACCACAGGGAATTCCCACATGGTGATCGTGGTCTCGTCACATCTGTTGGGGGGAATGGCAGCTCCCCGCCAGATGTTCACCCACGTGAATCACGGGGTGGGGGGAATCACATTGAACACGCAAACGGAGGTCCTGGCCAGACCATCTCCGTTTGTGTGTTGAATGTGATTCCTGCCCGTGATCAAGGGGATCATATCGTCTGTCCCCCAACCACAGCTCAGAATCAGCTGCAGGATTCCGGGCCGTGGTCAATTTTGGGGGGGCGCTGCGGCCGCATTGGTCGCGGTGCCCGCCCGCCCATCTCCCAAGAGGGAGGGCGGCCTAGGGAGCGTGGGGGGGCAGGGCTGTGCGGCCACACGTTGAGCTGCGCGGCCCCGCCCCCTCCCCAATTCCCTGCCGGGATCAGCCGGCACGTCTGTTGGATGTGCCGGTTTGATGCCGGCGGGGATTAATGGGTGATTCCGTGATGGGGCCAATACAGGCCCCGTAACATCTGAAAATACCCGCTGTTGTTGCTACTTTAGTGGCTTAGTGGCTACAAACCCACGGAGCGCTCCCTTTTCTCTACCTCTCATCCCCATAACCACCCTTCTATATTTCTCAGGCCAATCCTTCAATGTTCCTTGGCATTTTTCCCTGTTTTTTCTGTCATTCAGTAAACTTAGTGTCTATTGAACAATCAGCAAATGAAGACATAAAAAGAGAGAAGATATTTCAGCCAATGGCCTCCCACTCGTTATTAACACGTAGAAGTAAAGAAAGTTGCCTGGAGGAGGTGAATATAGATGACTACCACACAAAAAAACCCACCTTCCTTTATGGGCCAGACAACAGAAGTCAGAGAAACAAAACAGGGAGACTAGAAAATAGACTGGAAAGCCAGAGGTTAGAGTAGCCCAAATAAATCTCTGGTTCAACGCTAGGCTACCAGTCAATTGCAGGAAGAGCTTCCATATCAAAGACTTTGGGTAATTTCAGACATTACGAGACCACGGTTAACCACAGTGAATCCCCTGCAGTGGCCGTTTGTCCCTTAACGTCTGATGTTAGTTCCACCAGATGTTCACCACAGTGAATCCCTGGCGGAAATCACATTGACCAAGATTCTGGACTTCTGGCCGCCAGAATCATATGGTGGAACTAACATCAGACGTTACGGGACAAACGGCCACTGCAGGAGATTGCGGTGGCCATGATCCGGAATTGGCCAAAAGTAACATCTGTCACCTTTGGTCGGCCGCTGCGCCCGCCCGTCTCCAGGAGGGCGGGCAGCCAGGAGAGTGTGGGCAGTGGGGCTGCGCAGCCCTGCCCCCTCCCCACACAGTCCCTCCCCCTCCCCGATCCTCCTCCAGAATCAGGCCGGCACATCTAAAGGATGGTCAGCCTGATTCCTGACCGGGATCCGAAATGGATCCCGGTCCGTGGTTCAGCGTAGCAGGCCTTTGGGCCCATCACGTTTGAAATTACCATTTCACTACTGTTGATAGCTCACACTGAGATTCTTAAATTCATTTTGTTGGCGAAGTAGCAGATCTCTTAAACCTGACTGACAGATGCTACTCAGACTTTAAAGCTATTTTCTGCGGAGATATAACAACAGTGTATCCGTAGTTTTGCCACACAAAGAGAATCCACACTAGAGGGGTGTGTGTGTGTGTGTGAGAGAGAGAGAGAGAGAGAGAGTGAGAGAGAGAGAGAGAGAGA
>QEPC01002769.1:3189878-3202378 GCA_003113815.1 Sphenodon punctatus
TAGCATCCCAGAAATCAGGAGACATAGTTTACACATCCAGGCTGGCCAATTATCATCACAATCACATCCTGCAGCACTGTGACAGAGGACATAAGAGAATCTCTATTGACTCTTTCCTAAACAGATGCTTCTGATTTCCCAATAACAATTGGAAGAGAGATGTTGGAATGGTCACAACACAGAATGAGGATATTTGGTTGACATTTCTGCTGGCCAATTGGCATCACAAACCGATCTTATACCACAGTGACACATAAGAGAATCCCTGGCATAGATTCCCTCTCTGCCTAGGCTGTGCATGCATATAAAATTGTGATCCTTTATCATGTCTTTCTGATATTTGGTAGAGCTTATTGTGAAAGAGAAATATACAGCCCTGCCAAATTTCATGTACACTGGTTGAACTACAAAGATGATACAATCAGTCATACATTTATAAGTGAATTGCTTATACCACCAGGACACTTTATCCAATCCTTCTGAAAGTTGGCAGAGTTAGTAAATATGGGAAGGGCTGTAAACTTGACATGTTTAATCTACATTAAATGTAAGTCAAAGAAGTTACAGCTAAGAATGTATATGCAGATGTTTGCAAAATAATATAATTCAACTGCTTATAAAATTGGATTCCTTTATCCAAACGTTTTGTAATTTGGTACACTTAATGCCTTCCATTTGAGGTAAGATCCCTCCAGGTTCCTGCCAAATATAATTAAAAACAAAAATGTTACAGTCAAAAAAGTGTTTTCCATTTAAACCAATAGAAAATAAAAACAAACACAAAAACAAAAATAAAAATTTGATATTTATGAAAATGAAAATGACAGGTTTAAATAATGAAAACAAAAACCAAAAATGACATGGGCCCCTTGTGCACACCTTTACTGTATGTAAAGTTGTCCCTGAACTCCATGTAGCCCCTCTGGAGATCCTTGGCCCACTGTTGGCACTGGTGGTATCCCAGCACCACCATCTGGAGAGAGATCTTCTGAAACATGGTGTCATTGCAGTAGTACTTCAGAAGTTTGTATTGTACATTCCACTCCCCCCACAGAGAAATGAAGGCCTTGGTCTCTTCCTCGCTCCAGGGAATACACCACTAGCGGGCAGATCAGTAGGCAGAGCATGCCTGAGAAGGCATAATTGAGGTAGTGGTGCTGGAGGTTGCCTGGCTGTCTTTCTGAGCAATGGCCACGGCATTAAAGCTACTGAAGTCATTCCAGAGAAGGCAACAGGTTCTGAAGTGCAAGCAGTGGGCATGTGCTGCAATTGAGGATGAGCTGGGACAGCGTATGTTTGAATCTGGCATGTGTTTGACTTTTAAGGCATCAGTGAGAGTGGAGAAAGGGGCCAGAAGCAGTCACTCCTCAGAATGCTCTAGGCTTTTCATCTATGACTCTATGGTGCTGGTGAACTTGGATGCGAGGAGGCTGCATACAACATAATTGATGGGTGGCAGCCAGGTGTGTGCACATTAGCCTGGATTTGCCCGCATGTTGGGTCCCCAATGTCCCTGGACTATGCTGTGAGTGGCAGGTGGGTGGTGACCATGTGGTGGGTAGGGGATAACATCTGGAAGACACCTCATAAACGGGCAGTGAACACCTAGTAAACACCCAGCTGGTGTGGGCTATAGTCTCATTTGTTTTTACCTTTAGTGACCCTCATGGTCCCGTTCAGCTCTGTGGTTCCATGATAGTGTTACACCTTCCCCATCAGACATTTGCCCCCCGTGTTTCCAAGAACTACTGATGCATGCATGGTCTATGAGGAGGATGAATTTCTTCACGCACTTCAACTTGCCTACAATAGTTTGTGAGAATCTTAATAGTATATCAAAACCAGAACCAGATTTTGGCTGTCAGAGATATACTGTACCAGAGGTGCTAAGAGGTACAGTCTGAGGCTGCAGCTAGTTCATAAGAACAGGTAGGTACGGGCTAGGTAGATTTACTGAATATAAAGTTTAAGTAACTGTTAGACTAACGTCTGTGTAGAAGGGAAACAGACACTGTAAAATAAGGTCTGTTCACCTATTGATTTGAAGTATTTATCAGCTATTCCTGCATTTCTTAATTTCTTTCTATCAGCATGATGCTTATGTGTCCATTATTTTCCACACAAAAAAAATCACTTACTCTAGAAAAAATATAGATGATAAATTAGTTAGTCTCTAGGTCTTTAGCCAAAACCAGCCTGTGAAATGTATGAGATTTCCTCTTCATTATGTGAGGGTGCATTGAGAAAATTTTTATTTATTTATTTATCAATTTATACCCCGCCTCTCCTGTAGAAACAGCTTGGGGTGGCTAACAATTTTAAAAGAGTAAAAAATACAACAATATAAATATAAAACAATCATAATAATATAAACAGTTTAAAACAGGGTTAGGACAAAATAAAATAAATAAATAAATAAGGGTAGGGTGGAGCTAAAACCCTAACCCACCCTCCCACCCTCAAAGGCCTGGGCGAACAGACAGGTTTTACAAGCCCGCTGGAATGTTAAAAGGCATGACGCCAGGCAAGCTTCCTCCGGGAGGAAGTTCCAAAGATGCGGCCCGGCCACCGAGAATGCCCTCTCCATTGTGGCTCCCCGCTTAACACGGGGGACCTCCAAGAAGGCACCCCCGGCAGACCGAAGGAGCCACTCTGGGGTGCGGAGGGCGAGACGGTCCCTGAGGTATGAGGGGCCCAGACCATGAAGGGCCTTATAGATCAATACCAGCACCTTGAACCTGGCTCGGCACGCTATTGGCAGCCAGTGCAGAGTCCGGAGCACAGGTGTTATGTGCTCCCAACAACCCGTCCCCATCAGGAGCCGGGCCACCGCATTCTGCACTAGCTGCAGCCTCCGAACCAGGAACAAGGGCAGCCCTACGTAGAGCGCATTGCAGTAGTCCAGCCTTGAGGTGACGAAGGCATGGATGAGGGAGGCCAGGTCCGGCCCAGAGACGTATGGATGCAGCCTCCGCATCAGATATAACTGACGGAAGGCGACCATCGCCACTACCTCCACCTGTCAATCCAGGCGGAGATCTGAGTCCAATATCATCCCCAGACTCCGAACCTGCTGAGCTATAGGAGGGCGAACTTCCCCAATCAGGGGGGCCAACACCTCCCTCGCTCTCCCCAACACGATCACCTACATCTTATCGGGGCTGAAAAAGAGAGGTACAGCTGAGTATCATCAGCATATTGGTGACATCACACCCCGAACCCTCTCACGACCTCCCCCAAGGGCTGCATGTATACATTAAATAATAATGGAAATTTGAAGTGATGACTTTGTGACAGGTGGTATCAAAATCCTCATGACTTTAATCCAATCTGTTTATGGTGTATGTGTTAACATTCTTGCTTTGTGTGCAGGTCATGATATGTTTGTGATAGATTGCACCACAAATAATTACAAAAGGTCATTTTTATTTTTATTTTTTATTCCAGAATTCATACTACTGCACTTTCCTGCCCTATATACTGAGAGCCTAAAATGCCAGTGAGAAAGTAAAAATCAATTTGTGTATGCTATGTCAAAAAAAAAAAAAGTTTACAAAATCTGAGATTGTCTGTGAAATGATGTTTATATATCATCAGTGTAAGAAATCTATAGTTTTTCCTGGTTATAGGTCTCTGAAAACAAGATCATTTATATCCTTAAAAACATTGTTTTCCTTGATTGCTTGGAATGATAACCCATATTGTGTTTGTTAATTCCCACTTAGATAAATCCACCAGGTGTGGGGGAGAGATGCACCACACAGAACAATTGCTTTCTGGCTCCATCCCTGTCCTGACACTTTTCTATGCAAAATCTGCATAATTCCAACTATCCATTCTTTGCATGGAGGGGTATTGCAAGACTCAGGAGGAAGGGAAGGCTGTCTTCACATGGATGGAGGCAGGTGGGGGGATGGGTGTGCTCGCACAGTGGGTGGAGGTGTGTCTGTGTCCTTTTACACAGACACACGCACACCTCTACCCATCTCCACCCACGGGGCCTGCTCTGGTTTTCTGGATGGCCCCGTTCCCCGTTGGTGTAAATCAAATAAAATAAAATTTATTGTGAAGCCGAAGCTATTACAAGCTATAAACCCTAGGGCCTAGGGCAACATATGACCATGACATATGACCTAGGGCAACATATGACCATGTGGTGGGTAGGGGATAACATCTGGAAGACACCTCATAAACGGGCAGTGAACACCTAGTAAACGATAAAATATATTATATTACATACATAGCTCCCCAAATAATATACATATAACCACATCCAGTCAAGCCAAGGTCCACCCATACACATCCCCATCTGGCTATAATCATTTTTCACACCTAACAGAATAGTTCTCTTAGCTATTTAATCTTCCCCACCCTTATCAAGACAGAAATGTTTTCTGTCTCCGGATTACAGCTAATCCAAATTTGGCCACAGACCTCGTTGCATGGGAATCGATGGGGCTAAGAAGAATCCACAAAGAGCCCCCAAGGCGGTCAGAACTCAAGAAGGGATCTAAAGTATCCCACAGTTTCTCCCTCAAATCAACCAATGCAGGACACTTGAAAAAAACATGCGTAAGAGAATCCGGTTCACATAATACACATAAGGGGCAGTATCGATTCTCCCTTGTAACCCCTTTATGTCGACCCTCCAAAATAGCTGCTGAAAAGGAGTCGCACCTGAAAAGTGTAAAGGCCCACCTTTCAGAGGCTTGAAGCCAGGTAAATAAATAACTATCCCTACCACAACAAGGGTCCGGCGGGAAGTAATCAGGAGCCACTCTTTGTACACCTAAGAGAGAATCCTTCCGTTGCAATTCCTGATCCGCCTATCTCCTGAAGAGGAGAGTCTTCAGGCCTGCATTCCATAGGAATTCTCAAGAAAACCCCAACTTTCTTGCTTCTAATTCAACCGCTGAGTCCCAGTCACTAACCAACCCATGCGCCACCATCATTGACTGGTCCTGCAGCGGGAATAGGAAAATCCTTAACCAATATCTGAATATATAACGAAGGGCGATCTGTCTAAGCGTAAAACTACCCAACTCTGCCCTTAAAATCACCTGCGGGGTGCCTTTAGGAACTCCCAGGATTGATTGCCGTTGGATGGCCCCATTCCCTGTTGGTGTAGATGGGTGGGTGATTGGCGTAGATGGGTGTGCGCCGGAAGCGCACATGCACAAACACCCACCGCCCATGGTGCTTACATGGGCTCACACCCAGCACACACCAATCCCCCCACCCACCACCGGCCCATTTGCAGAGATGCCCACCCCCCCACCGCACACCTGCCAGAAAACCTAGTGGTGGGTGGGGCGGGGCCGTCCATGTAAAAACGGACAAAGTGAGCCACGGTGGTTTTATTGTCTTTTCTGAGAGTTGTTATTACTACTGTTTATCATTTATATAGCACATGCAGTGTTCCAAGTGCTTTGCACTCCTTACCTAGTTCAGTTTCCCAACAACTGAATGAGGTAGGTCATTATTATGCCCATGTGACAGATGGGGAACTGAGGCTGAGAGAGAGCTACTTGCCAAAGGCCGCCGCCACCCCATGAATTCAGTTTAATCTTTTTTCCCCGTTCCTTTGCTCCCTCCCATTGGTAGTGCTTGTAAGACAGGAGATGCACTCCTGTGCCAGTGTGTGCAACACACTGTACACATATTATGCATGTACAAACTGTGTACAATGCATTGAGCAAGTGTTGCTTGCATATGGAACACAAGTATAGAATTGGGCTGCCAGACCTTTCTCATCAGCAACTTCACACCATACCCCATTGGCTTGAACACTCGTCAGTGTTTCTTTCATAGCAGACTACCACAAACAGAGAAATTAAAGGGAAGAGTGGATTTGCACTGCGCCACAGACAAGCATTGTCTGTTTCCCTCTAAGCTGCCTTCTGTCTTCATCGTGCACCCTGCGCTGATCCATACTGCCCTGTGTTCTTTCAAGATCCCACTTTCACTACAATACACAGCAAGAATAAGCCATGATAAGAGCTGCCATACTAGGCCAGACCAGTGGCTCTTTCAGCCCAGTATCTTATCTCTGACAGTGGTCAACACCTGACCGGATGCTTCAGAAGTAGAGCACAAGAACAGAGAATATATGGAAGGATCCATTCCTCCTCATTCATTCCTACCTTCTGGCTGGCAGAATTTGCATCCCCTGACCATTTTGGCTAATAGCAATTTATGGATCTAACCTCAATGAAATTTCTTGATGCTTTTACATTTTGGCCCTTTTCACACAGACACTCTAACACCGATAAAATGGGTGTTACATTTGATTGTACATGTTGCAGGGCTGCAGGTGTGCTCTATGGGTGCCCTGCAACATGTATAATAAAATGTAACACCCATTTTATCAGTGTTAGTGTGTCTGTGTNGCAGGGCTGCAGGTGTGCTCTATGGGTGCCCTGCAACATGTATAATAAAATGTAACACCCATTTTATCAGTGTTAGTGTGTCTGTGTGAAAAGGGTATTAGTGATAGTTTTGTAGCTATCATATTTTTAAAAAAGAAATTGTTGAAATAGTTCTGTGCATATGCACAGAACAACATCTGCACATTAGAGCATTAAACATTAAAAATATTTAACAGTTTTCTAACACATTTCTGGCTATCACTATACTACATCCCATAGCAATGAACTCAAATGTTTAGCTGTGGAAAAAAATGCTGCTTTCTGTTTGTTTAAACTGTGTACCAGATCATTTCATTGGGTGTCTCCTAATTCTAAATATTTGGGGAAAGGATAAATAGCAGCTGCGTATTAGCTTAGGGGTCTTTCAGACATTCATTTTTTTTCAAATTAAATCATAATTCGAATGTATCATGCACGTCTGAAGTCCCTAATGCGAATTACTGTGGTCAATATAGCACTAAAGAAATTCAAATGTCAAAGTACTCAAATCTACCTTTTTGGTGTCCGGCTTCAATAAATCTGCACTTTACAGCAGTGTGAAAGCAACATCGTAGTGGTTTTAACTGGTGCGAAATATTTTCTGCATGTGAATGCAACCGTGCTTCCAAGTGCGCTGTTTTACTCGTGCCCATACCGGAAGCAGTGAGACCAGCTGGGGCCCTGCACTTGCCCCGCTGGGGGCAGGCTGCAGCCAGCTTCTCCCCCAAAAAGTTCTTCTGCCTCCCCTCCATGCTTCCCGTTCCCTTCTATCATCTGCCTCTGCCTCCTAGTAGCGTTGCAGCAGTAGCAGCAGCGGGACACCGGCACTCCGATCGGACTGTGGGATAAAGCAGAAGGTTGGTGCCTTGTTAACAACATTCTTTGAGTTGGCTCCGAACATTGGCTCTGAACTGAGTTGTGCATGTTCACCCTATTCAAATAATAGACCACATGATGGTCTCAAGCTTCTCTAGTATTTTTCCCTCCTATCTTACTCACTAACATGCCTGCCCTATTTTCTCGCCTTTTCTTTCCCTCCTCCCCTTCTCCTCTTCCTGTCCATCTTTTTCTTCCTCTACTTTTCTCCTCCCAGCTTCTTCCTCCCCCCAACCGATCACCACTCTCTAACCTCCCCCATACATCCTTTGCTCCCTTGGCTACTTTCTCTCATTGCTCCCCTTCCACTCCTGTCTCTAGCCTTCCTCGATGCTCCCCTTCTCCCAATCTTATCCCTATTCCTCCTGTCTCTAGCCTACCACGACGCTCCCCTTCTCCCAATCTTATCCCTATTCCTTGCCTCCCCCCTCATCAACTACCATTTTTCTGCTCCCTCTGGAACTGTCGCTCATCTATCAGTAAAGCTCCCTATATCCATGATCTTTTCCTCTCTCGCTCCCTCCAGCTCCTTGCCCTTACTGAAACTTGGATCACTCCCTCGGACTCTGTCACGCCTGCTACCCTCTCCTGTGGGGGTCTCTCCTTCTCTCACCAACCCCGCCCTGAAGGACGGGGTGGTGGGGTGGGCCTCCTTCTTGCTAAATCCTGTCAGTTCCAACCAATTTCTCCTCCCCCCTCTCTCTCCTTCCATACCTTTGAGGCTCACTCCGTGCGCCTCTACTCCCCCCTCCATCTACGTGTTGCTGTCATCTACCGTCCCCCTGGTCCTCTCTCTTCCTTTCTTTCTGACTTTGAGTCCTGGCTCACTTTCTTCCTCTCTGTTGATATCCCCACTCTCATCCTTGGTGACTTCAACATTCATGTTGATGACCCATCTCAGCCCTCAGTCTCTCGCTTCCTCTCCCTAGCCTCCTCCTTCAACCTCCACCTTTGGACCAACTCCCCCACCCATACTAATGGCCATTCTCTTGATCTTGTCCTCTCTAGAAACTGCTCTGTCGCTGATCTCTCCTTCGATCCTCATCCTATATCAGACCACTTCCTTGCCTCTTTCAACATTTCCCACTGTCCCCCCTCCTCTTCCCCTTCTCTACGCCCCTTCCGTGACCTTCAAGCTATTGATCCCCTGGACTTTGCCTCCTCTCTCTCTCCCCTTCTTCCTACAGTCTTCTCTTCCTCCTCCCCTGACTCCGCTGTCTCTGCTCTCAACGCCTCTCTCTCCTCCACACTTGACTCCCATGCCCCTCTCTCTTCCCGCCCTGCCTTCTCCCACAACCCCCGTCCTTGGCTCACCCCTAGTATCCGCCACCTCCGTTCTTGCACTCGTGCTGCTGAACGACTCTGGCGCAAATCCCATTCTCACGCTGACTTCCTTCACTTCAAATTCTGTCTCTCCACCCTTACTTCTGCTATCTCCCTTGCTAGACAACACTACTATGCCTCCCGCATTGAGTCCTGTTCTCGGGACCCTCGCCGCCTGTTCTCTACCTTTGACTCCCTCCTCAAGCCTCCCTGTCCTCCCCCTCCTTCTTCCCTTTCTGCTCAGGATCTTGCCTCCTTCTTCACCTCCAAGATAGACAAGATCCGCCTCGACATCGCTTCCCACTCCTCTCTTCCCACTCCCACCCCTCTCCCTCCTCCCCCTCCTTCTCTCATGTCCTCCTTCTCCCCTGCCTCCCTTAAGGAAATCTCCTCTCTGCTCTCCTCCTCCAACCCTTCCACTTGCCCCCTTGATCCCATTCCTTCCCGCCTCCTCACCTCCATTACTCCCACTGTCGCCCCTTCCTTCCTGCACATCATCAACCTCTCCCTCTCTACTGGCTCTTTCCCTTCTGCCTTCAAACATGCCACAGTCTCTCCTATTCTCAAAAAGTCCACTCTTGACCCCTCTGACCCTTCTAGCTATCGTCCTGTCTCACTCCTTCCTTTTGCTTCCAAGCTGCTTGAACGTGTTGTCTACTCCCGCTGCCTTGACTTCCTATCCTCCAACTCCTCCCTTGACCCCCTCCAATCTGGCTTCCGCCCCCTTCATTCTACTGAAACTGCTCTCGCTAAGATCACCAACGATCTTCTGGTGGCTAAATCTAAACGTCTCTATTCCATTCTTGTCCTCCTTGATCTCTCTGCTGCCTTCGATACTGTTGACCACTCACTCTTGCTGGATTCCCTTCACTCCCTTGGCTTTTGTGGCTCTGTCCATAACTGGTTCTCCTCCTACCTCTCTGACCGCTCCTTTAATGTGTCTCTCTCCAACTCCGCCTCCTCCTCCTTCCCCCTCTCAGTTGGTGTTCCTCAAGGCTCTGTTCTTGGCCCTCTCCTCTTCTCGATCTATACCTCATCCTTAGGCAAACTCATTGCCTCCCATGGCTTCCAATACCACCTCTATGCTGATGACACTCAACTCTATCTCTCTACTCCCTCTCTCTCTCCCTCTGTTCAAGCTCGTCTCATCAACTGTCTCTCTGACATCTCTACCTGGATGTCTCAACGTCAACTCAAACTCAACATGGCTAAAACTGAACTCCTTATCTTCCCCCCTCATCCTTCCTCTCCTTCCTCACTGTCAATAACTATTGATGGAGTCACCATCCTGCCTGTCCCCCAAGCCCGTAGCCTAGGCTTCATCTTTGACTCACCCCTTTCTTTTAAACCCTACATTGACTCTGTTGCTAAATCCTGTCGCTTCTCCCTCCATAACATTGCTAAGATTCGCCCTTTTCTCTCTGTCTCGTCTGCCAAAACTCTTGTTCATGCTCTGGTCATCTCTCGCCTCGATTACTGTAACCTCCTTCTCACTGGCCTTCCCCGGTCTCACCTTTCTCCCCTCATCTCTGTCCAAAACTCTGCTGCCAGGGTCATCTACCTCGCCAGTCGCTTCGACCATGTGCAGCCCCTCCTCTCTTCGCTTCACTGGCTTCCCCTTCCTGAACGAATCCTGCACAAGCTCCTAGTCTTCACCTATAAAGCTCTTCACAACCTTGCTCCCCCCTACCTCTCTGCACTTATCGCCCTCCATACTCCAGCCCGTGCACTTCGCTCCTCCTCTGTCCCTTCTCTCACCCTTCCACGCCTTCCCTGCTCCCCTAAGCGCCTTCGTCCCTTCTCACTTGCTGCCCCCCATGCCTGGAACTCCCTCCCTGTCCACATCCGCCTTGCCCCCTCCCTTCATACCTTCAAATCTCTCCTTAAAACTCACCTCTTTCGCTCTGCTCTGTCTGACTCTTTATCCTGCTGAGCCACTATTCCTATACCTACGATCTGTTTACCCTTATCCTTGCCACATGGACCTGCCTGCTGTCATTCTCATCGTAACCAAGCCAAGTACGTGCACTTGAGACCTCGCATCTTCATGAATGTTAGACCCCTTGTCTCTCCCTCTGTTCCCCTTCCTATGTCTCTCCCCCAGCTCCTGTCTCTCAGATTTTAAGTCCTAGGGGCAGGAACCGTGTCTATTTTATTACTTTGTAAAGTGCCAGGTACACTGCTGGCACTATATAAATGTTTGTTAATAATAATAATAATAATAATAATAATAATAATAATTAATAGTATAAAAAGCACTCTACCTTTCAGAATGACCATTCCTTCCAACCCTTTCTAGACATACAAGAAAAAAAAATCCATGCGGGCTGGAAGGTGGTGTGTTGTGAGAATGTTCAGAACCATCTCAAAGAATGTTGTTTACAAGGCAGCAACCTCCTGGCTGCCCACAGGCCACTTCCTGTAATTGAACCGCACTGAGCAGCTGCTCTACAAGACGGTCTGAATGTGTTATTTCGCTGTAGTTAAAACCGGTATGGCATGCATGTGAATGCAACAGGACTTGTTAACAGCGAACTATTGAGAACCGAATTTTTTTAAATCCAAATAATCGCTACAGGTGTGAATTCGCCCTTAGTCTGGACCATTCATAATGTTATACATCTCAGTCATATCCCTAACACCACGTCAGCTGAATCTTTTTTAATCTTTTGAGAGGGATAGTGGTTGCCGTGTTTTTCCCAAAAGTAATAGATGGAGACAAAGTAGTTCAGGTGGTATCTTTTATTGGACCAATTTCTGTTGGTGAGTGTATGCAAGCTTTTTCAGACCACACAGAGTCCTTCTTCATGCTGATAAAAAGTCAGAATCTTTTGAGTCTGTCCTCTTACGGAAGCTGATCCATTCCTCATCTTTGTTCCCCTTCTCTTTACTTTTTTTAGTTCTATTAAGTGTTTTGGGGAGGGGGGTTGGAGCTGCACATGATATTCAAGGAAGACATCGTGGACTTGCAGAGTGGCATCATGATATATTCCACTTATTGTCTGTCCTCTTCCTAACATTTCTTTACCCTCTGATTGGCATTTTGATTGCTTCTGCAGTTGTGTTGATGTTTTCAGTGAACTGTCTTCAGTCATTCCCAGATCTCTTACCTGGAAACCAGGAGAGAAAGAAGGTGATGTGTCCAACTGGCTGCCCAGCATGTCTAGGTCACAGACCTAGGCCTCCTAGGAATGGGACCCAGTATGCTAAGCGTCAAAGCATACCAGCTTCCAGACAACCGAGCAGACAGCAGAGTACTCAAGTTGTTCTGTTTTAGGCTTAGAACAATATAATGCCTTGTCCTCACAATACAAGATACATAGTGAAGAATAATAATGTTCATATAAAAAGGCCATTTGCTTCATACACACGTGAATGTTCTGTTTAAGTCAAAGGAAGTAGCACGTGTGTCCGAGCACAGAGCTTTGCCCAAAGCCCACTTCTAACAGAGTCATGCATATGAAGATCGAATGCAACCCATTGTGTCCTTGCAGCTATTTTATTTTCATTTCTTTTTCTGTCTAGGATGTATGTTACATATGCTTAAAAGAAAAGTTTTTCCTCCAGTATAAAGTGTTTCTGATATTTAAAACTTTTTTCTTTGATCCTTTATTCAGACTGTAAAGAAAAAAATAATAATAAATACCTAGATCAACCTCTCATTGGGAAATATCAAAGGAAAACTTATTTGTGGTTGCTGGTGGAGGAATCTTTTATAGTGTTTGCCTCAAATCGTTCCTTCAGAAAGGATCCACTAATTCCCCAAAGCCTTCAGGCCTTCTGCCTCCATTGAGGCCTTGTGGCTCCATGTGCCTCCAAATTTCTCGGTGACTCCCCTTTACATATGGATTCTTTGAACTTCCTTCTTCTCTCCCCTGCCCAGCTGCTATGGGG
>QEPC01002769.1:3207378-3208443 GCA_003113815.1 Sphenodon punctatus
GGTTTGTTTTTCCTTCTTCCCATGGTAATTTTATGATGTCCAGGATTCAGAGTCAACTCAGCATCTCTTTTCCCTAAAATGAATGACTATTTGTTTTTCTTAATATGAGCATGACCTTGATTCTAACTCAAAATTCATAAATCTCCAGCCCTACAAACATTTACACACAAGGGTAAATTTAGCCCCATTGAACCCAATGTCACTGTTCACATTACAAAGAAGTATTGCAGTTTATTAGTGTTTCCAGCATCAGGAAACTTACTTGTCATCTTGTCTTTGTTTCAGTAACACTCAGTTATAATAATAAAAATTAAAACTGGTTTGAAGTTTTTCATTCAACAAAACTTTCAATAAAAAATCATTACAGTTTATTAGTGTTTCCAGGATCAGGAAACTTACGTGTCATCTTGTCTTTGTTTCAGTAACACTCAGTTATAATCATAAAAATTAAAACTGGTTTGAAGTTTTTCATTCAACTAAACTTTCAACAAAAAATCAGTTTAATAAGTCTTCTTTGGTCACTCGGGTTCACAGCCTGTGGGTGTTCTTGGAGTGGATCCATTGCTGCGCCTGGATTATCAGGTTTTGGCAGTGGCCAGGACTGCTTTTCACCAATTACATCTGGTGAGAAGGCTGTAACTGTTTCCATCAGATTTGCATTTGGCCACCGTCACCCATGCCTTAAGGCTACACTACTGCAATGCGCTCTACATGGGGCTGCCCTTGAAGATTGTTCAGAAGCTGCAGTTGGTGCAGAACATGGCGACTCATCTTCTTTCAGGGGTAGGTCACCAGGAGAACATTATACCAGTGCTCCAGAGTCTGCACATAGCTTTCTGGGCACAATTCAAGATGCTGGTTTTAACCCTCTTCACACAGATACATTGGGTATTTTCAGACGTTACGCGATCACAGTGAACCACGGTGAATACCCACCTGTGGTCAATGTGTCTCGAACGTCTGTTTAGCGGCCACCAGATGTTCGCCACGGTCAATCCGCACATGGGGTCAATTTGAACCACGCTTCCCGGGCTAGCCGGGGGAATGGGTGTCTTCAGACGTTAC
>QEPC01002769.1:3212459-3223888 GCA_003113815.1 Sphenodon punctatus
TCTTCAACACATTCTATACTAAGGCTGCTTTTATACGCGCTCCGCCCACTCATGCCTGTTATCATGTGGCATGTAAAAGTGCCATGGGCAGCATTTAGATGCGCCCAGACGCGCCATTGACACACCTTGATATCGAGGTATTTAATTTGCAGTCTTAAAGATTGCGCAACCGGAAATACGGTGCGTCCACGGCACATCTCAGTGCATCTAAGCCCTGCCGGCGGCACTTTTACATGCCACATGATAACAGGCGCGAGCGGACGGCGCTCATATAAAAGCAGCCTAACAGCATGATCCTCTACCATTGAAAGTCAAAGGAAGATGACGTCAATAGATGGAGGTCTGTGCCTTAAATGTTGAATATCGAAAACATTTTACATCAGTGTTGAAAATATCTAAAAACTCATTTCAAAAAGTCTGTGGAATGTACATTTTGAATTTTTTTTGAAAATGTCAGTTTTGATTTGAAACATCAAAAACAATTTTGCATTTGTTAATGAAAATGACATTGCTGCTTTTAACCAGCTCTAGCAAAAGTGTATCATGTCACTGTTGTTTGCTGCCAGAGACTATACATTTTCAGTAACTAAATGCTATTGTTTTGGAATTCTTGAAGCTGTATTTAATCCTAAGAGATACCCAGCGATTTCCTTAACTAACATCGTAGCTAAATTAGTCTGTCTAATTAATTTTGTTCACCCCAACTTCAGTTTATGAAAAATGAGGGAGATTGTTCTGTGCTTTTTCTTAAAACATTGCAAAATCAGAAAGGGTAATGCAGATTTAAGTACTGGCTTGCTTTAATTTTTACAAATGAGGAGAAGGATATGCTTCAAAAGAAACTGATCTATGTTTTGATTACATCCCTGGAAGCTTTTTGCTCCTTTTCTTTTTCAGGTGAAGTAAACATCTTAAAATAAGCACAATAAATATGTTCCTAAGCACCGTGTACTATAGGTGTAATTAGTTGCTCCCCTTTTATGAGGCTCCATGCATCCGATTACATCTAATTGCTACCAAACAGTTTGCTAGTGGCTAGGCCTGTTTGTAAAAAGTAAACAAATACAGTTTAAAGACATCAGAAATTCATTTTATTATTGTTTGCCACTTTGGAGACCTTACCCCGTTTTCTTTTTAGAAGGGAAAAAAAACCCTAAAGGTAAGAATCATTAGGGATTTCTCTTTAAATCCAGCAATCTATGCATACTACTAAGAATCAATGCTCAGTAAGCTGCCTGATGTTCTGCAATAAATTCTACCTTTTATAGACTTTTCCTGGACCAGGTAGCTGCTAATGCCATAGAAATTGATTATTTGTGGTGTTCTTATCACTGCTTAAAATATCTAATTGCTTTTTCACCACAGGTTTTGGATTTGGCTTGCTTGATGCTTGACGATTAATGAAGGAAGCCCTAACTGGACAAATGTTGGTCTCCAGAGACAATGTGTTGTTGATAACAGGCCTGATCCAGATGAATTGAGTAAAATTTGATTTTAATAGAATTTAAAGGTGTACAGAAAACACATAAACATGTTGTGCTTCAAAAGTTTATTACCATTCATTACACATCTCCAAAATCCTGTAATGCAGAGGTGGGGAAGTCTCAGGCCCAGGGGCTAAATGCAGCCCACAGCTAGTGTTTATGTGACCCCTTTTCAATTTCTGGATCTGGCCCTTAGATCCAGTTCTTACCTACAAGCACTGAATGACTGAACTCAGAATAAGGGAGCAAAGTCAAGATGTGGGTGTATATATGCTAGGGTTGCCACTTTAGGTATATTTTTTCACACCATTTATGAAGCATACATGTTGCAGAGCCTTCATTTGGTACCATAGGTTGTTGTAATGGCACACAATAATTCCAATGAGTGTTTAACATACTACATCTAGAAGAACTAACTTCATTTTCTGTTGCTTACACAGCCTGCAATGAATGTTGGCATATTGCTCACTGCTGTATTCCTCTTACTATCTGCAAATTATCTGGATCCTGAGAAGGAGTAGAAGTAGATGAGAGAGAGTGCAGGTAAGGAAATGATCACTTCTTTTCACAGGCTAATGGAAGCAATTGAATTGAAATGAATGATGTATTGCAACTTGATTTTTTCAGGTCTGGGGTGGAAGTCTTCTTTGAGGAAGTACCTAGATTTATTTTTAAAAAAAGAAAAAGAAGCTAGGTTACTATTTCTTTGCAGATTATTTTGTGCTCCTTGAAAGAGAAAGTCTGTTAACTGCACATTAGGCAACTAAAAACTGTAGTTGGTGCAGAACATGGTGGCCCATCTTCTGTCGGGGACGTGTCGCCAAGAGCACATTGTTCCAGAGTCTGCACTGGCTGCTAATAGCTTTCCGGGCACAATTCAAGGTGCCGTGCTGGTTAAGGTTTTAATCTATAAAGTCCTAAATGGCTTGGGCCCCAGGTATCTGAAGGACCGCCTCTTCCCCTATGTCCCAGCGTGGCCTCTGAGGTCAGCCAAGTGCCAACTGCCCATGAAGTTTCTACAACGAGGTTGCGTGGGGAGGCGTTCTCAGTTGCTGCTTCACAATTATGGAACTCCTTCCCCATGAAGGTCCACCTCAACCCCAAGCCTGTTCATCTTCTGGAGGAGATGTAAGACCTTTTTGTTTGGCCAGGCATTTAATAGGCAGGAATAGGACTGGATGGGATTGGGAAGAGGGGTTTGGGGAGGAGGACTGGTGGGTGGTAGGTGGGGATAAAGGGTGGGTAGTGGGGATAATGTTGGGGTTTTAAGGGATTTTAATGTATTGTATTTTCATATTTTTGATGTTGTAAGCTGCCCTGAGTCCTTGAAGAAGGGAGGGATAAAAATGTAAAAATAAATAAATACCATAAATCTTTTACAGAAGGTTACACAGGGTGATTTCAAAAGTGACGTGGTGAATGTCCACCACAGTCAACCTCAGTCAAACGTGGGGGGGGGTGAAAGTGCCGTGCATGTCTGTTTGTTCGCATCCAGATGTTCACCACAGTCAAACGCGGCCCGGGGTGAAGCTAACCACGCTTCGTGAGGTTGGGGCGGGAGGAGGTCCAGAAGTGTGGTGAATGGTCACCACGGCAGGGGTGAATGAAAAGTAACTTCTGAACGGAAACCCGCAGCCGCGGTGGAAGGAATTGAGCCCAGCCGCGGTGCATTCTGGGGCTCGGACCGCGGTCCACGTCTCCACTGCATGTCTGTTGTGCTCCCCCAGCCCGTGTTCATGGCGGTGGTCATGATCCCATCACTTCTGTTGGGGCCACACGTGTCACCATAGCCCGTGGTGAATCCGTTCACACCGGGGTGGAATTCACTGTGGTGAATTGGAACGCGTCACTTCTGAAATCACCCACAGTTGCCGATAACTGTCATTAATTCTGATGAAGATAGAAATTGTCCTGCAGTACAGAGATAATCCTGAAGTCACAAGTCATAATACTGTATCTCTGCTCTGAGCAAAAAATGTAACTGAGCCTTAATTCTGGTGGTGTAACCAGCACCCAGGAAGTTATAATTCTCAGGTCTCTAGAAAATACATGCTAATGGGTGTATATATGATTTCCTCTTTTAAATCTTTAGCTTCCTAATATTCCTAGGAAATATCTTATTTATGATTGTACTCAGTGATAGGGGTGGGCACTGGGATGAAATTACAGATGCGGATCCGTTACGGATTCAGATCTGTAATTTCCAGATTTAATTAGGGATTTGGATCATAGATCCATATTTAAATCTATAAAAAAAAATAATTTTTTAAAAAAAATAATTGTGCATGCACAAATGATCGCTGGACCATGACAGTCACCACCATTTTTGAAAAGGGCAGCTGATCTGCACATGTGCAAAATGTGTGCATTTTCAGACCAGCTGCCCTTTTCCAAAATGGCAGCAATTTTTTTTTCCATTTTTAAAAAAATTTAATATTTTTTTTATAGATTTAAACTTGAATCCGCATTGGGCCTGTTCCTACCATTGCAGTTTCATACAGATTAATCAGGAACAGTCAGTTACAAACAGTTACAGATTAATCTGAATCTGTAACACCCACCCCTACTCGGTGCCCACATGGGCCTTTTTTACACGGACTGGGGTGTGTGTGTGTTGGCGTGGCAGGTGTAGGTGGGTGTGTGCCCGTTTACACAAACACCCACCCACCTACCGACACCCATCTCCACCCATGGAGCATCCTCCGTTCTGTTGGAGGGCTCTGTGGGTGGAGGTGGGTGTGGGTCAGTGTGCGGCGGGTGTTGGAGGGTGTGCGGCAGGAGCACACACACACAAACACCCACTGCCTGTGTTTACACAGGCACACTCCCACCAAACGCCCATCCCCCCCACCTACCGGCAGCCGTTTACACTGACTCCCTCCCCCCCCGACACACACCCGCCCAAACACTGAGCAGCGGAGTGGGGGGACGTCCATGTAAAAATGGCCATGGGCTTTCTCCAAAGTGGACAGGGTGGCATATGTGATTTAAAAAAATACACAACCAGAGTTTTCACGACCCATTCCAAGAATAGTCAAATTCTTATCCACAGATGACATTATTTTTAAGTAGACTCATGGGGCCAAATTCATCTTTGGAGTGAGGACACTGAAGCTAGTGGAATTACACCAATAACCCATTATCTGAATTCCAGAACTTATCTGTGACTTTTCTTTGTTCATTTTTCCTATATGCTTAATAATTTGGGTTTCTTGTCAAAGAAGTCCCTAAAATTGTAGAGACTTGCAAGATGGGTGTAAAACAGAGGCCGCATTCTTCTTGGGTCCCCACTTCTAACTGTCTTCGCTCCTTAACAGTCTAGGTCTTCTAGTCTAGCTCACCATCTGAAATCAGTCGGAACCCATGTGAGAGAAGAAAACAAGCAAGGTACAGCAGAGGATCTGAAATTAACTTACAGTTTTTCACACCCCACAAGAAAAAATGGGAGTAAAGTGGAATCGAGCAGAGCATGTTCAAGTAACCTTCTCCTCTTTTCCCCAAATCCTGTCAGGGAATTTCTGCAGAGTCAGAGGAAAAGGGAAAACATGCCACTGTGATGGTACTTCCATTTTTCATGCCTCATCAGCTGTGTTCCATGAGTAAAGGCATCTCCGCATCCACTTGGTTCTTGATTTTGGAATCTCGCATCCCCCATGAAGCAGACCCGCCTAGTTCTGTCTGACATGGGAATGTAGGGGCAGAACAAAGGTGAGAAGCATTAGAGCATTCAGTTTTGGAATAGGAGAGACCTATAAACTATGCTTAGTGACAGTGGCTGGGGTATAAATTTCTGTAAAATCTCAGCTTTCTAAATCTAATAGAGGAAATTTTATCTTTGGGTGTCTTTAGACATAACGACAACGGGTGTCTGAATGTGTGTTTTGATCTTAATATGAACACCGGTTTGGCCCTGTGTTCCCCATGTGGTGTTGCTTAGACACACAGCCCAGCTTGGGGCAAATTGGTGTTTTGCTCGCCCCCCGATCTCTGCACGCAAGCACTGCCGCCTCATTTCCTGTGTTGTACCTGCTAACACACCATATTATTAGACACAATGTTGGCAACATGTTCAGCTGGAACAGGCAAATCGTCCTTGTAATGCAATGGTATTCACGTGGTATTCACACCGTGTGTTCAACAGGTGGCCAAACTGGTGTTGGGATTGTTATGGTGCTTACACACAACGGCCAAACACATGCTTAGGGGTTTTGACACCCGATCTTTGTTATGTCTAAAGATTCCTGTTGATGGCTAAGTAAAAAGGCAAGTTTTCCCTGATTCTGATTCCTAATCATCTTGATTGTTTCTGATGTTGGTGAATTAGGTATTTACCTTTGGATCAATGATTCCAAAAGAAAAGCACACCAAACAATCCTTACCTCAGTATAGTGCTTACTCTAACCTCTTAGAAGTGTGATTAATTAAGTGTAATTAATTAGTTATGACCTCTTAGTTTTCTTGTCATCTAAAGTGTATACAAGGGGACACTTACTGTAATGAAATACCACTGGGCAGTAAATTTAGAGATGATAAAATAATACCTTGCTTATGAGGAACTTGTGGAATTCACAGCTACAGGTGGTCATCATAGCAAACAAATTTACAGGGTTCAAATGAGGTTCATTTTACTGTGCGAATTAATGGGTTCAATCCTGCATGCCTTTTACCTCCCCCTGGGGGAGGGGGGAAACCCCATTATTGGGGGGGTCCAGCCTCATTGGTTCCATCTGTGTGGAGCCTGGGGTTACTCCTGGATCCGCAGCTGCACCTGGATTTGCAGGTGTCAGCTGTGCCCAGGAGTGCCTTTCGCCAATTAGATCTAGTGAAAAGATTCTGCCCATATGTCTCGGATTCTGATCTCACTGCCATCATTTATGCATTTGTCACCTCGAGGCTAGACTATTGTAATGCACTCTACATGGGACTGCCCATGGTGATGGTCCTGAGACTGAAGCTGGTGCAGAATGCAGCAGCCCACCTGTTAACTGGGATGGGCTGCAGGGAGCACCTTTGTCCGGTGCTCCAGGCATTGCACTGGCTGCCTATTGTCTTCTGTGCCCAATTCAAGGTGCTGGTTTTTTACCTTTAAAGCCATACATGGCCTGGGCCTCGCTTATTTGAGGGACCGCCTCATTCCCTGGGCCCCTGAGTGGCCCCTGCGGTCGTCCGGGAGCGCCCTCCTGGAGGTCCCACATTATCGGCGGGTCTGTATGGACAGATGGGCGTTCTCAGCAGCTGCACCATTGCTGTGGAATGCTCTCCCAGTGGAGATCCACCTTAGCCCGGACCTCCTCACTTTCCTGCAGCATGTAAACCTTGGTTATTTCACCAGGCATTTAATGAATGGGAGGGGTGGATAAGTTGGGAGGGGTGGGTAGTGTTTTGTGATAGACTATGTTGGATTGTTATTACTGTTTAATATGGATATTTATATTGTTTTTATATTGTTGTTTTATTGTTTATATTGTTCGCCGCCCCGAGTTGCCAATGGTGAGAGGGGCGGGTTAGAAATTAAACAAAATAATTTAAAATATAAATAAATAAATAAATAAATACAAGACTCCTACTAACTTTAAGAATTTGGGAGCTGTATGGTATAAATGTTATGAGCTTGTGGGTAGCTGTAAACTAATAATATAAGAGGAATCAGTTCTATTGCTGCGGTGGATATATGCTTAGAGCAAGGGTGGAAAACCTTTTCCCACCCAGGAGCTACTTTGAAAATTAGTACAAATTCCGAGGACTGCATAGACGTCGAGGGAAGAGGTGCTCATAGATTGATGCCATAGACCCATCCCTCGGCCCTGCTCCTTTACCTTCAGCTCAGTGTTTCAGTGCTTGCAGGATGAGAAGGATGGTCTACATTCAGGGGTCAGATCCAGGAACTGGAAAAGGACCAAATAAAAACTAGCTGTGGATTGCATTTGGCCCCTGGGCCTGAGGTTCCCGACTTCTGGCTTACGGCCTCATTCTGGCTTCATTCTCCATGCACAACAGAGCTGCACAATTGGTGAGATTTATTATGAGTTGCTCTGTTTTGTTCCAGTCTTTCCTCTGATATGCCAGTGTGGAGTTAGACATTTTGGAGGTAAAAGAATAAGATAAACTTCCAGCACTACCGATTGGCTACTGACAGGTTACTTAACTGCATGATTCTGATTGTTCTGGCAAATCTTTTGTTTCTTTGATCTTTACATACACATTATTTAATAATAGTTCTTTTCCAGGAAAACTGGGAAATAGATTGAGATTCTGACCTACTAAGTCTCCATCTCTGATGTGTAGTTACCAATGTTAAATATGAATCCATCTCTAATCGTGTTAATAAAATCTAGCTTCATATCCTTTGCTGCTGGATGTGCATTCTTCATCCATGTTTTAATGGCTGAGGCATGCCATGCCATGATGTGATAGTTAAGGGGGGGAAGGGCCCATCTCTCTTCATGTCAGGCATATCATTGACTGTTGGGACCCTTGTTCATTACTGGCAATGGCAAAGTATTCTGATTATTAACTGATCAGCCAAAATGGTGTAACCTAGAAGGACATTATATGTAATCCTGTAAAGTACTCCGAATGATTAAATTTATATATTTTAGTCTTTGTAACGTAACCTGTCCACACAGAATCTAATTGGTTTTGTTTACAGTTGTCTTTATAATTTTACAGAGTCCATTCTAGGATGCCTGTGTTATGTTGTTCTCAATACACGTTAAAAGATCTTTTTTTTTTAAATCTTCTCAATTATAAAAACACTCTCCTGATCTCATTAAGTCCAGATAAAAAGATTAAGTGGTGTATTTGCTTTTTATTTGTGACAATACATATTAGACACACCTACGATGAACTAATTACTGTGTTTAGATCTTTCATACAAAAACAAGCTTAACTGCAAGCAGGAAGAGATGCAGTAAGGGAAAACAAGGGAAAGTGGGCTTTTATTGACTGTGAAACTATACTTGTAGTACCTTGTACACACTATGTACTGATACATGCCCTCTTGCCGCTTTTTCTGCATTGGGAAGGATGGAGGAATAGGTAGGTAGCTACATAATTGCATAGATGTATGATTCTGTAATGATACATTTTAGGTTAGACAGAATATGTAAAAACAAAAATAAGTTTGC
Organism: Sphenodon punctatus; assembly: GCA_003113815.1. Lineage (NCBI taxonomy): Eukaryota > Metazoa > Chordata > Lepidosauria > Sphenodontia > Sphenodontidae > Sphenodon > Sphenodon punctatus. The sequence continues at coordinate 3,221,071 of QEPC01002769.1, forward strand.
TAGTCTTAAGGTGCAGTTCACAAACTACTTACTTCAGAGTAGTCCCATTGTCCAGAATAAGTAGTTTGGGGATTGCAGGCTTAAACAAGTTATTAATTTTATAATGAAATCTCTTCAAAGAGCACTTAATATTAATACAGTTTATTTAACTTCAGACATTTAAATATGAGTACGACTGAATTAGGGGGCCAGACTCTAATACTCATCAAGGGCAAGACTCAAATGCCGAAGCTAGTAGAACTCATTGGCTGCAGCCACACGAGACGTTATCTTGAGTTGGGCAAAATGACCCTACACAGAATCATAGAGTTGGAAGTGACCTCAGAGGGCATCTAGTCCAGACCCCTGCTCCATACAGGAAATCCACAGCTACAGTATCCCCGACAGATGGCCATCCAGCCTCTGTTTGAAAACCTCCAGAGAAGGAGAGCCCATCACTGCCCTAGGCAGTGTCAGTTCCACTGTCAAACAGCTCTTACTGTTAGGACGCTCTTCCTAATGTTTAGCCGAAATCTGCTTCCTTGTAATTTGAGCCCATTGGTTCTAGTCCTGCCCTCAGGAGCAACAGAGAACAAGTCTGTTCCATCTTCTCTGTGACAACCCTTCAGATATTTGAAGATGGTTATCCCGTCTCCCCTTAGTCGTTTCTTCTCCATGGTGCCCAGAACTGGATACAGTACTCCAGATGAGGTCTGATCAGCGCACAACATTGGGCAGCCTTTCTGCGCGGTGAAGTGCATCGTATGTCCAATGATCGCCAGATGTTCACCCCACCCCGAAGCAAAGTGGGCAGCTGACTACTATGCCCTGTGTCCTCAGAAAAAGGCCAAGGATGCAGGGCATAGCGGCCTTACCCAAAGTGGGGTAAGGCTGCCCAACTCCGGGTAGTGTGCTGCTGCTCAAGTGCCTGGTCCCTGTCTGATCCGCTCCATGGTGAGGTCCACCATGGGGCTTTGAGCAGCAGGCACTGGTGCCATTCCCCCATAGCTACATCACAACCAGGGCAGGATAGTGCGTGGGCCAGCGGAAGGTGGGTGGGGCAAGGCTGAGCAGCCACGTTTGTGGCCAGTGTCTTGGCCCACCCCAGACAGTGGCTCAATGGCCGATGGTAGCCCACTCACCTGGTTTGGATCCTCTTCCCTGCTCTCTTCCCTGCATCCTCCCTGCTTGAAGCATGGTGGCTGAAATTGCCTGCCCCGGGGAGTGCAGGGATCGGTTCTGGCCAGACTCATGTGGTTGAACCCACTGTGTGACGACTGAGTTGTGTGAGCAAGGAATTCAAATACTGGCCTTCAGACCCGAATTTGTTGTATACATTACTGAGCTGACCTAATGCACAGAGGTAATTGTTTTTAAAATGCCTACATTACTTAGGAGGTTAGGTCTCCTTTCCAAAATGGACTTACACACTTTTCGAAAATCAATGTAAACTGTGCTCCTACTGGCAGAGTTCTTTGAGGATTAGTCTGCTCACCTATTTAGCGCATAAGTCATTTTTATCAGTTACTGCAGTAGTCACTATTCTCATAATAGTGGGTTTATCCAAAACTATCTTGGGATCTGGAATGTATAGATTGAATGTCAGATAGAATCACATATTTAATTCTACATCGTAATTTATAAAGTTATCAGTGTGTGTGAATGAACAATAAATCTGAAGCAGTAATAACATTTAACTTTCATTTAGTTATGGTAATAAACTGTTTAGTTTATATTGTGTTATTTCTGACCTGAACAAATTAAAATATTAAAATAAATATAGTTAATGGAGATTTACCTGGATCTACCAATAAATATGTGTGACATAGGCCCTTTTTACACAAGATGGGTCCACTCATGCCCACACAGATCCATTGTGTTGCCCGTGTGACTGCTGTGGTGGGTGTGCGTGCACTCCTGTGAAACACACATGGCCACCCACCCCCACCCACGGCCCACTCGGAGCAATTGGCTAAATCAGCGATTGTTCCATGACTGGGAATGCATAGGGATGTGGGGACGGGGGATCAGCGTGCGCCTGTATGCACTGCCCCCCTGCACCACCTATGCTGCTGCACACACACCAATCCCCACCCACCCACCCCGTGCACCCGCGGTCCTTTTAAATAGAGCTATAGATGTATGACAGATGTAAACTTACGTAGTCAGGTATAAAGGAATTGTAAAAATACCTTGTCTTGGAGGATCCCTTCTACCATCCAACCCCTTCAATGATGGAGAGTCTAAAATTTGGCAAGAGGTTGTTTGGACTGCCATTACAAATCAATAATAAAATTAGCTGGGTTGTATAATCTAATTTCCACCATAAATTTAAATAAGAGGAAGAAAATTACCTCTACAGGTTTCTGTTGAATAATTAGTAGTTCTGGGAACATATAGCCCCACAGACCCATTGCTGTGTGCCAAAGCTTCCACTTTATGAATGTGTATTTGTGTAAGTGCACGTATAAATATGTAAATATTTGGCACTAATGTTGGGAAGCACTGCTTTACATTAGCAGAAGAGAAAGGACTGAACCTTAGAGGCTAACTGGGAAAGAAAGATGTAAGCTTTCGCAGGTAACAACCCACTGCATCAGAAGCTGTCGGGTTGTTGAAGCAGGTTATTGCCTGCAAAAAACATATGCTTCTCTTCATCAGGTAGTCTCTAAGGCTGTCTCTTCTTCTGTCTGACTTTAGACGGATGTGGCTCACCATCTCTCTGCAGCATCTCTCTTGGTACCTGTGACTGCCTGAGCACTCTGCAAACATTAATGGATTTTCTCCTGGCAATAGGGGTGTGCATGTTATTTTCGTTATATCAAAAACTAAATTTGTC
>QEPC01002769.1:3241989-3269523 GCA_003113815.1 Sphenodon punctatus
AATGAGCATGCTCACTCTTCCCTCCTTGCTTTTCCCTCTACGCAAACTCTTGTGGCTCTTATACCATCCCCTCTTATCCTTCGGAAGGCTGTTCTTCCTCTTGTAACTATTAGCTAAGCATTTGAACCTACAACTTTTTGAATTTATCCCTCTCTCTCCCTATGCTCCCTTCCCCCTTGCCTCTCCTCCCTTCCCCATCCTAAATTGTAAGCCCTTTTGGGGCAGAGACCTGTCGTGAATCACAACTGTTCAGTGCCAGGCATAATAGGGGTTAAATGACAAGACAGGGAGCTGTCATTCCACCCAGGGGTGGGGGAGGGCTACCTCTGGCCACGTCACCTCCATCGGCAGGAACACATGTTCCTGCAGCCTGACCCAGCCAGGGAAGATGGCGAGCGATGCACGGCTTTCTGACTCCACCCCCACACTGCAGCCGGCACCCAAGCCCCCCAAGACATTTAATTTAATTAATTTATTTATTTATAATAACATTTGTATGCCACCCCCTCCTGCTAAAAGCATCTCGCGGCAACTAACAACATATTAAAATAATTTACAACAACAATAATATGATTTCAAACACTATTAAAACACAATATAAAAACCAACATACCTCTCACCCATGATGGGCAGCCATGGCTGCCAATAACAGGTAGCCATGGCTGGCTGCTATGATGACTCCCCCATGCTGAGAAGGCATGCAAACAGATGCGCCTGCCCGGTTTGACCTGCTCTGGCCCACCTGGGTGGCTTGCAGGGCCAGACCATAGGCCCAGTTCATTCCAGACCCACATTTCTGGCCCGGCCCTCAACTCTGCTGGGGTTGGAATGCCGGGGTTGGAACCAGGCCCACATCTGGTGGGCCCGGAACAGACGGGTGGGGTGGGACAGGAAGCTGCAGTGGACACAGGGCGGGCCAGATCACAGAACAAATATGCCAATGGCTGGGGGCTGCGGATGGCGGGGAGAAACATGAACATGCAGCTGGCTCTCCTACCCCACCCACACCATGATGGACAGCCATGGTGGCCAGTAACAGCCAGCCATGGTGGTCTGCGACCCAGGCTGTGTCTGCTGGCCCAAACAAATGTGAACTAGCTCAGATCCTGGGCTAGTTGCTGACAGGGCAATCCCGGGCCAACACCTGGCGGCACTTGCACAGATGTGTCGGTGAGGTCCGGACCGCAGCGGGTCATTGTCTTACCCATTGATGTCAGTGGAGTTCTCCTGTCTTTCATCGCTGTGAATGAGATCTGAACCCTGTTCAGAGTTCCTTCTGACCCTCAAAACCACAGGCTCCTGCAATCCCATTTCCCGGAGTTTATTCCACCATCTCAGAAGATGTTCCTTAGGCTTTTACCAGAAGAAAGAGGGATAAATAAACTAATGAAGTTTCAATTTAAAGAGGGAGAAAGGAAGTATGTTATTCTACTCAAACGTGTGAGACAAAAAATGTAATTGGATTCATAATGCAGCTTTGGTGATGGTATCTGGGATCAGCAGCTTGACAACAGGGACAGGAAAGAGGTTATTTTCACTAAATAATCAATCCCCCTCCCCCACCAGTTTTTTGTTTGTTTGTTTGTTTGTTTAAGTACCAATAACAAGCTGGTGTATCTTTTGCTTTGGGGTGGTGGGGGTCAGGAACTTGGAATTAGGGTGAGGGAGGACCTTGAAATCAGAATAGTGCAGTGTCTGTGGCATCCAATACAATATTACGAATTGTTGGTTTGAGCAGCAAGAGACTTTTCTCATATGAAAATCAATAGGAAGAACACAGGATATCATGGAAAGGTTGCCTGACTGTGGAAGCCCCTTCTTTTTCCTCTGAGAAACAAGAAATAGAACCCAATGGAATTTGGTTAATAATTTTAGGGGACAAAGGTGGGGGACAAACACCAAAGGAACAGATCTTAGGACATGGAGTGGCTCCGGATCTGATCCATATTGATTGAGGGCAGAGTGTTTCTGCAGGGCACATCTCTAATATAAAAAGCTAGTCCCAGAGAGACACTGGAAACCCAAGCTGAAAAGGTACATCACCCTTGCAGGACCTGGTTAATATTGTATATTGTATGCCTAATGAGACTATACAGGACATAAGACACAGGAACGTAAGTCCTGTGCTGCATCTTTAAGTAAGAATGATTATTTCCCCTAGAGAGTAGCTGTGAAAATTAAATAAAAATAATACAAGTAGAGTATTATGTTATCATACTGGAGGAGCACTGTATTTATGCATTCAAAGAGACTACTGCTTATGCTTTAATTGCTGAATGTACTCTCCAGAGGTGAATGGGGAAACACTTAAATGCATTTTAAATGAGGACAAATATTTTTAAACATTTCTAAACATTAAAATTAAGACATTTCAGGATACTTTATTAATTGATTTACAATACATTTCTATGAAAATAAAGCATTACAAATACTAAGCATTCTAGCTGCTTCCAGAAGGCTTTCTGATGGATTTTGTTTTACTCAGCCACACATTTTCACTACATTTTCCCCATTGCTGTCAGTGGGGGAAATGCAGTGCTCATGGATCCCTGCACTATAGTTAACTTCGCACATAGACACGTGTGAGCATAAGCATAGTAATGAGAGAATGAGATCTCAAATTGCGGCCATTTCATTTTAAACCTGGGGTTGTAAGCAGGAGAATTTCTGTATTAAACAAACACACTCTCTCCTCCCTGTACAATGTCATTTTTCCAGTGAAGCAGCATCACAATCATCTGAGAACCAATCAATCTTGAGGAGAGTTCCAGGAAATGGAAAGGAAAGCAAATGCTCTGACTGGGGACATTCTCCTCTGCAGCAGACATATCTTCTCCACCAAAGCAGCAAGCATCTTGCCCCCACTCCCACCTTTACCAAACCTCTCCCAGCACCAGTGACAATTAGCAAGCTAGAAAATCTCTCCACCTCACACAACCCCCAGCTGTGGAGGTTATGGAAAACTGCCTGAGGCCCCACACATGACACTTCACAGCAAAACCTAGAGCCACCCTGAGGGGTCTAGTGCAGAGAGCAAAGCAACAGGACTTGTATTACAGTGTGTGTAAATTAGAACCCTTCTTGTTTTAAGAAGCTATCATGTCTAGCCAGTGCATTCTAAGATTTTTTAAAAATATGTGGTGAACAAAGATGGGCTATAGGAAAGGTACTGTGTTTAAGAAACACATGAAAAATCTGTCTCATAAATGTGTCATATTCACTTTTCATTCTTGTCTCTTTTTATCAGTTCTTCTCTAAAATTGATTATTTATTACTGAAGAGAGAAGAAAAGAAAGCAAAAGGCCCATTAGCTACCTCTGGCCCAGATCTGCCAGTCTGATATTTCTAGGTGGGGCAGAAAACCAAGCTGTGCTGGGAAGAAATATAATGCCTGGATATGTTCTTTTTAAAAATGTATTTGTTCTTGATATAATGTGCCATTTACTGTTTAAGGGCCTTTCATGTCGGTTTAAGATGAAGCTTTAAACTAGTCTAGTGCAAAGAGCTAGAACTGACATGAATGGATAGAAAAAATCAGCCTTTATTTCAGATCCTATTAAAAAGGGAAAGAGAGAACCACACACTTTGTTACACTGTGATAGTGAATAGGTATGATAGACAAATCCTCTGCTAAAAGAAGAAAATTCACCCAAAATTAGTTGACAAATATTTGTTTTATACTTTCTTTCCACTTTTGTTTAAACCAAAGGACTGTGTCAGCAGAGACTGCAAGCAAGCTATTTCCAGACCATTTTCCATAAAATACTTATGAATGAAGAACTTAAAACTTTATTTATATTTGAAATCTACACACTGGAGTTTTGGAGTATGGTTTGCTCTGTGCTTCCCAATCCTGACTGGTTACAAGAAATAGCATTAGTACATTTCTTACACACACACACACACACACACACACACCCCTTCATTCCACTGAAGCTAATGGAGTTGAGGATTTGTTACTTGATCTAATGGCAATAGCTTTCCAATAGACATGCACAGAATCATTGATTAGTTTGTCCTCCTCTCCTTGTTTGTGTTGGAACAGTGTTCAATTTACATCAATTAAAGAATGCTTGGTTTGTGTATTGAAGAATAATTAAGGGATGGAATTCCCTATAGGCTGCTAAAAATGACATCTGACTGGAATGGTGATTACAGCATGAAAGCAGCATTAGTATTTAAATAGTTTGACTGCTATATAAAATCATTACAGCAGCTCACCATGAAAAAGAGCATTAGTTAATTTTGCCTATAACTGAATTATTTGTATGTATTTGCCTGGTCAGTTTAAACAAATTTGACAAGGCTAATCTTAAAACGATTGTGCTGAGTTTGATGCTTGAGCCACCTCAGAGCACCATTTATAATAATAAGCATAAAATATTATATATACAGCCAAAAATAGAAGTAGTCACAAGTGTACAGGAGGGTTTTGTCAGACATACTCACAAGAGTGTTAAACATAAAAACTATGTGGAAAGTTAAAATCATAGGGTAGCGGAGATGTTGGTTATAAAATATTAAAGGGTTCACAGACTTTAAACACACAAGAAATCATTATTTGTCCGTAATAGAGTTGTTCTCAAATCATTGCCAGTGGTCTGCTTGACCCTTTTTCAGTAGTGCACAAAATGAACCCTCTTGAAAAGCAAGCCGTGGGAGATCAGGGTGTTGGCAGAGAAGTAGTCTAAGAAAGTAGATCTCCCTTATGAAGTGGTCCACAGAATGAAAATACTGGAGAACCACAGGCCTGCCACATCCATGTAATGCTTTCTATGTCAAACTTGTTTTAATGAGGCCTGCAAGGTGGTGAGAGCTTTGCAGTTTTTTAAACAAAATACCTCTGGGAGATGTTATTTTCCTTCATTAAACCCTTCCTATGAGTCTTTAAAAGAACCCAAAGCTTACAGAATCTACAGAAATGGCCCAAACATGACAGTAACATTATTGTAGCACACACTGCTTAGGACAATCGCTGTAGTATATTCAGCTTTCTGTAGTCAGTTTATAGTATGTTGGTTTTGCTGCATTTAGATACAGTCTGTTTTCTTTTGTGTATGTATGTTTTGCATGGTTGGCCACCACTTCAAGGCTTAACATTACAGCCCCCATCCTTGAAGTTCATCAACACCCTCCTTAGTTGATCAAGGGTTCACTGTTGAGAAACATGATATGCTTTGTCTACTTAGGCCTCTGGAGGGCATGAGACTAAAATTAAATAAAATCTGAGGCTTCCTCCATAACACTGTAAAACACAGCCATAGAGTGAGCCCTCCAGTTTGTTTTCAGTATAGCAAAACACCTCCTGTTCATTAACCTCGCTAATGCTACAGTTCTTTCCCCCTGCTTCTGTTGCAGGGTTTTATTATAATCTGCTGCTATGCTGTAGATCAGTGGTTCACAAACATTTTGTGGCTGTGTACCCCGTTTCAACTTTAGCAAAGAGCCAATTACCCCCAGCTAATTGGCATACATTTACACAACCATGTGACTTGCAGCATCTGGGTCATGCTGCGGACCCCAAGGAATGCTTCACGGACCCCAAGGCGTCCACAGACCCCAGTTTGGGAACCACTGCTATAGATCTTAACTCTTTTACATAGGCCTTTTGTAGTTAGTCCAGTTGTAGGGCTGCCAGTTAGTTCAAAATTTCAAAAACAAGGAACTCTACAGAGCTGATGAATACTTAAATAAGGGACATCCATTATGTTCCATAGAACTGTTGTATTCAGAATAAGGGGCGCCTGGTCCTGTATATAAATAAAGGATGTCCATTGTGTTCTTTAGAACTGCAGGACTCTGAAATAAGGAATACTCTTTTTTTAAAAGGTGACATCCCTTAAAATAAGGGATGTCTGGCAACCCTATCTAGTACTTCCTTTTGGTAGCCAGAAAAAAATTACCTTTTGCAACAAGACTGACACATACACATATTCTCCCTTCAACCCATGTTAGTAATAGCCACTAGTTTCATTTGAAGCTATACATGCAGAAAAGGGGAGAGCTGCCCTATGGAGTAGTCATGGAAGATTAATGACAGGAGAAGAAAAATGATACAGTGCAGGCAGAACAAAATCAGAACCACCCACACAAATAAAGCTGGACAAGAGTTCATTTTTAAAAAGCCAGGCCAAACAGCAGACAGGCTTTGAAAAAATAAGGACTGTTTCAGTGGAATTTTGCATACACTGGCTTTAAGGAGACATGAATAGAAATCAAACAGTCATTCTTTTTTTCAGACCTCTTTTCAGGAGTCTCACTGGTAAAGAAGGATTTAGCACTTAATTCCTGTACTTTTATGTGGCAAATTAGGAATTTGCACCTTAAAAGGAAATTACTTTTCAAGCTCCCATAAATTCTGGAATTTTTTTTTTTAATATAGTAGGTAACATTTTCTACTTTCGTCCCCAACACATAATAAATAGCATAGCCAGTCTCAATTGCTTCTTCTCAGAAAGGTGTAAGCCAGGAGGGAAGTCGCGCTGGCCAAAGAGAGAGGTGTTCACTGTTCATGTTAATAGGAGCCGGGAAAGATTTTATAGCATACACTTAACCATTTACTCTCTTCAGCCCTCTTCCACATACACCACAGTTTATTATCTGAACTGAAATTAGAGGAATGGCATGGGAAAACATTAAATCTGGGATGATGGGTAATTAGTTGTTTAATCAATGTGATCCAACAACTATTTCAGGACTAAACTGAAATATAATCAGCCTTTGCTAATTTGGATTTTCTTTTTTGCTATTGTTTAAGGTCATCTGAAAGGAGGGACATTTTCTATATATTTTATCTAATATCTAATATTTTATCCTAGTTTTAGATTATATTTGTTGGAATTATGCATTATACTGTGGAAGTGCAATAGGAGAGGAGTAAAGCATCAAGCCTTGCACAACTTTACCTCTCGTTTTCTGCAGACCCAGACGCGGCAGTCTCGGTGCTTACCTGGTGTTTGGCGGTTGTGGGGGAGTGGATGAGGGCGAGCTGTCTGAAGCTGAATCCCGACAAGACGGAGGTGATGCTGGTGGGTAGGGATGAGGGTGTGGTAGTCCCTGTCATTTATGGGGTCTGCCCTCCTCTGGTCACTCAGGTTTGTAGCCGAGGGATGCTTCTTGACTCGCAGCTCCGCCTGGATTTCCAGGTGGCGGCTGTGGCAAGGAGCGCATTCCACCAGTTACATCTAGTGCGACGGCTGCGTCCGTATGTTTCAGACTCTGACCTGGCCACCATCATTCATGCTTTTATCACCTCTAGACTGGACTATTGCAACGCACTCTACATGGGGCTACCCTTGGTGATGGTCCAGAAGTTGAAGTGGAGCAGAGCGCGGCAGCCCCTCTTCTAATGGAGACGGGCTGCCGCAAGCACATTACACCAGTGCTTTGTTCGCTGCACTGGCTGCCTATTGTCTTCCGGGCCCGATTCAAGGTGTTGGTGTTGACCTATAAAGCCCTAAACGGCCTGGGCCCTAGTGCCTACCTGCAGGACCGCCTCAGGTCCCGGACTGTGGTGTGGTCCCTGCGGTCAGCCAGGGACGCCTGACTCGAAGTCCCCTGGGTTTTCCTGGTGGCAACGATAGGAGGACATTCTCGGTGGCCACTCCACAGCTGTGGAACTCCCTTCCAACGGAGGCCTGTCTAGCCCCAGACCTCCCCTCTTTCCGAAGACAGTGTAAGACCTGGCTGTTCCGCCAGGCTTTTGGTGAGGGAGACAGGGGGTGATGAGGGTTGGGAAATGGGGGGAGGGGGGTTGGTTCCACCTGATGTTTTATAGTGTTTTATAGTACCTTATAATGTTATGTGTTTTTAATTATTGAATTGGTTTTATTGATTTGTTGTAAGCTGCTCCGAGTTGCCCATGTGGGCAAGAGGAAGCGGTTAAGAAATATAATTAATTAATTAATTAATTAATTAATTAATTAATTAAGGCCATAATCCATTGCTGCAGTCATCATCATCAATATGAATAGACAAAGAAAGTGGGTAGGGCAATGGCCAGTGATGTGGAAGGTGGACAGAACATGTTCCTAGTTCTGGAATCAGCTACACTGGAATCATCTGTGCTAAGCCTCTTAGCTAGTCCCAACCAATTAAAGTTGTCACAAAGGGTGCTTTTAGATGGACAGCAGTTCAGGTTCTAAAAGCACTTTGCCAGATGTGTAAGTGGAGCAAGCTGTGCCTGCTCCAGGGCAGCCCCACCAGCGATGCTCCGGAACATCCTGGAACACTCTGCCTGTAGAGTGGGCTGGCTAAATCCAGGGCACCAGCCGAAAGCAGAGCTGCTGTCCATCCGATGGGTGGACCCACACTGCAGCTCCACTTTTATATTTATTTTATTTTATTTTATTTATTTATTTATTTATTTGTTTAATATCCTGCCCCTCCTGCCCCAGGCAGCTCGGGGCAGCTTACAACAACAAAGATCAATAAATAAAACCAGAAAATTATAAAATTATAAAAACATATCACTCCCCCTCCATCCCTCACTCCCCCACCCCAATTCCAGTCAGCCGTTGCCCCAGACAACACCATAGAGTTGCATGCGCCAGATTAGACCGTCAGGTGATTGCCCGCAACTCTATGGTCTAAAGCGGAACCAGGCAGGAAGCAGATGGGCGCAGGGGTACACCCCTGGAGCAGCTCTGGGGGCCAGCATCCTCCACATCCATCTAAAAGCACCCAAAGACCTATTTGCAATGGTGGCCAAATGTCATCCTTGGTGAGTATGAAGTCAGGAATAGGAATCCCCTCCAGGGTATCTGCTAATCTTGCGTCAGTTGGCAGTATGTTAGCACTAATGTCTTTGACACATTGTCCATGTTCTCTATATTCTCTTTCCTCTCCACTATGGCCCTTTTTACATGGGTCACGGCTGTGTGGGGGTGAAGGTGCACCGCACACCCCCACATATCCCCACGCACGGAGGCACCTCTGTTTCCGCTGGTGCCTCCATGCGTGGGGATGCATGTGTGCAGGAGCACACACCCCACCCCCATGGGATTTACACAGGCGGCACCCACACATGAACACCCAGATTTCAATGCATCGCTTTCCTTTTCTTTCCATTCCTGGCTTTCAGAATCTCTCTTCCACTGTAGTAGCTGTATGAGAGGGCTGCCACATGACTTTTTCTTTCACTAATCCTACAAGCTGCTGTATGTCTCTCTTGCAACAAATGATACTGCGAAGTCTTCTTCATCTACTTGTAGAGACTCAGCAAACATCACTGTAATTTAAAAAGACTGAAGATGCAGATTCTTCTTATCCTTACAACTATGCAGGTGAAATCCTCCACCATTAAAGTCAATGGGAACTGAGCCACTGACTTCAGTAGGGGAAGATAGAAGCCAGTGTGGTGTAGATGAAAATTCTTTCCAGGGCATTATTATGTTAAATCGAAGATTGGTTGGCACTAAAATTAGCATCATTTATTATCATGATCTCATTAATTACTGAGGGTGCATCCTCCAACCATTAAAAGTTAATTGACTTTAATGGTGGAGGACTGTCCTGCCAGTCTGGAAGGGGTGAAGTGACTTCTCATTGTAAAAGAAGAGCTTGTAAGCCCCTTGGGGCAGGGACCTGTCTCCAGTTAGGAATGTCAAGCACCAAGCACATTACTTGTAATATATAAATAATAAATATGTTCCAACTTCCTTGTCCTGGGTTGTCAGTTCATCATGACCCTTGAGACAGATAGCGAGACTGCTGTGTATATTTCATACGTTCTGTATGCCCTACCAAAGATGGTGGTGACTCAAGCATGCTCTCCATTTAGCTATGCATAAATTGTTCATGTCCTGTCATCTGAAATGAGCATGCCCACAGTCCATAGCATGGCAATAAATTTCAAGCCTACCTGAAGCTGAAGTAGAAAACAGAGGGCTACTGGGATACAGTTATTTGGTAGGGAGTAGGCAACTTTATATACACAACAGAGTTCTGAAGCCCAGGGATATTTGGATATGGGGTTTTGGCTTGGGTCTGCTTATATTAATATGAGTGATAAACAGGGATAAAATACTCTTCTTTCATTCCGAATTGTGCCAACAGATCATCAGAAGATGACTAAGTTCTGATGAAGGAGACCCTAGCCAGGACTTAAATAAGGAAATGTACCTAATGCAACCAGTGACTGTGTACTAAGTGACTCGACGGGAGAAACAAACACATAAATGTGATTCATATACAACCCCCTTAGCCCCCTTGTCACAACTTTACTAACGTGACATACTTTATGCACCCTGAATTGGTAACTACTTTTCAAAATTTAGGGCTGCAATACCTTGAGATCCCCACTAACTGTACTAATTTGTCCAGAAAAGAAGCTTAAAATAGATATATGATATAGATGTAGGTATTATATACAGGGAGTCAGTGAGAGCCTAGTGGATAAGGTGTTTGTTTGGGACCTGGAGATCAGGGTTCAAATTCTGTCTTAGTCACAAACTCACTGGGTAACCTTAGGCAAGTCACTCTCTCTCAAGTCCCCATCTGTAAAATGGAAATAATAATGACCTAGCTCACAGGGTTGTTTTGAGGTTGAATTAGATAAAATATTGTAAAACACGTTGAACACTGAAAGTGCTATATAAATGATTAATAATATATACTACTTTAATCTGAGGATCATAAAGCGCTGTAAAATCACTGTGAGTAGAAATGCACAAGGGGAGTCAGCATCTGCTTCCTCACAATTTGAGTAGAGGAATGCCTTCACTTCCTCCACAGTCGGTATTGTTACCATATGGCAGTCCCTGGTGTCTTCACTGGCTACCCATAGCCCCATGCTTGAAACACCAACGCCAGATAAGACTGCATATCACTATCATAAATTGTGCATTAGCACTGGATACGCCCATTACCACTGCATTTATTGCTGAACCAGAGGCTCTTCCACTTATTGAAAAGCAGCCAATTCACTCTTCTTACCCTCTGTTGTGCGTTCTTTTTCCTCTTTCTGGCACGGAGCCTTTGTTGGCTCTTGGCCATGACCCTCTCAATGCCCTGTTCATGTTGCCTGGCACAGTCAACCACCACCATCTTCTACCATCCTAGTCTTTCTCCTCAGCTGGCTGCTGCCCCCTACTGTGTTTATTATTATTTAATATTTGTATTTGTTAGATGTCGGGAGACCGGTTGATTGCAGGGCCCCCTTCTGGCAGGCATGTGTGAATCCTCAGCAGAAGGCCTGGCTTAGAATGAATAACTGTATGAGTCTATTTTTTTAAAAACTCCCTTTCAGTCTGTCCTCTCTTGAGAAAATCTTCTAACTGCTTGTCTACCCTAAGCCATTTTGGCCTAATCCATCTTTTGGTTTCATTCACAGCCAAACCAAACCTCATAAAACTAGGGAGGACACATTCATCTTAAAACAATAACAGGTGTTTAACTGAGTTTTGCCTGAAGTGTTTAGGGTCTGAATGAACACCCCCACCCCCACCCCCCCAAACGTTAGCTGAGTCTGACAGACTCTGAAACCAGGCATGGTCAGACCCACCCAAAATGTTTTATAAGACGTTGGGCTAAGTAAAACCAAAAGAACTCACACTGCTCTGTTTCTCAAATTTTACTGAATGATGCATCAAAAGGCACAGACCTTCACTCATTTAAGTCAGTGGCAAAACTCCCATTGACTAAAATGGCAGAGGATTGCCCTGTTAGTATCAGCTACAGATTGCATCAATTCACTATGCACTTCTTCCAGCGAAACATTATTTATCTTAATTAATTTGATATTACTTAACATATTAATAATGTATTAATATCAAATCATTATTTTATATTTATTTTATATTAATTAATGTGATTAATTAATTTGACATTTCTTTTCATTTAACTTCTTTCCTCCCTGTGCACACGTATTTAATATAGAACTATGAGATGGCTGGAAACTGAACATTCCAGGGGTGTTTGGATCTGGTGTTTGGTTTGAGAAAATTAAAACCAGTTTTGACATTTAGATCCATTCTGAGATGGATTCCCGAGGTGGGGTGAGTTAGGATTTTGAGTCTGAGTTTAGACCCATTTAGGTGGTATGATATTTCTATACCAGAGTCGAGGAACCTTTTTCCTACCACAGGTCACTTTGAAAATTGTAGAATACAAACTCCACAGGCCAGTTAGGAGTTGATGGAGAGGATGCTTACAGGGCAGAGAAAGGAAGGCTCTATGCAGGGACCCATTCCCTGTCTTAAGTGCATGCCCTTCCCTGAGCTCACTTGTTCAGTACTTGTGGAAAGGGACTCAATAAGTAGTGGGCAAACTGTGGCTCTTTGGCCTCATTGTGGTAAATGGATGCAGCTCTGTCTTTGGAGTAGGAAATCCACCCACCCCCCACCCCCCCACTAGATCAATGGACCAGATCCAGGAATTGGAAAGGGGTTAAATAAAACCAGTTGCGGTCCAGATTTGGCCTATGGTCTGGAGCCATTAATGAGTGGTCACTCCACCCCTGGCTCAGGCATTTTTTAATCTATACCATCAATTTCTTTCTTGTCTCACGGTCATTGATTTGCCTCGTCCTTTTATTTCCTTATTTTCTTTATAGTTTCTAAAAAGGAAAGTCATCAAAACTTTTGAAAGTTGTATCTTATACCTTTTGTACTAACTTACTCTACTGATTTAGAATACCCCACAGGGAGAATACAATTTCAATACTGGATTGAACCTGCCATTTCAGGTTTGTATTATTTCTTGCTTTAGTTCTGTTCGAAACTGTTACTCAGATTCCTCTGGACTGTCATGCCACAGCTCTGTAATTGTTAGGATCTTCCCCCATTCTGAATACAGAGGCTGTAGGACTTTCTACCCCTCTTGAACAGTTGCTGTTTTTACAGAAATACTGCACACCCCTTGTCAGTATCTCAGTGTTTTTTCACATTTTATTTCCTTCAGAACTCTCTGAGAAATGCCATCCGGTTGTGCTGATTTACTGCACTTGAGCTTCTCAAGTTCCTCTCTAACTTCCTCCTCAGAGACTTCATTCTGTGTAAAGGCCACACTCTGATTTGCTTTTCACAGTGCCCTCGGCATAGGGATTTCTACATCGTTCTCAATAGCAAAGATGATGTTAGATTTTCATTGATCTTCTCAGTTATCTTAGTGTCCTTTTCACTTGGCCCAGTCAGAAGCCTGATATGGATTTGTGATGCTCTCTGGAGCACTTTGGACCTATAACTCAATGAACATATTACAGAAGGACATATATAGTGCTTGGTCTCCAGTTGGTGTTCTGACAAGTTCAAATGAGGATAGATTCAGTATATTGCTATTAAAAATTGTACTTAATTTTACCTGGATTAAGAGTATTTTTATCTAAATGAAAAATACTGTCCTTATTACTTTGGATTTTATTCCTATGAGCAGTTGTTTAGAGCTAGCTACCTCCTAACTTAGTTTCACCTACCTGTGTTCACATAAACGTGTTGATTAAAGTGAGGATAAAGGAGATGGGGTAAATACAAGTGGGGCTAAAAATGAGGGAAGACTCCTGCTCTGGATTATCAACCTCATGTATGCCATTTAGGGGGATTACCCTTGTTTACATTCCTGTCTTGACATGGCAAGCCTCAGTATTTTATACCACCTGTGTTTCCATTACACATCATCCCTGACTCACTAATGCATGACTACTCCATTCTCCCACCCTTCAATTGAAGTTCTCTACAGGTGTCTTTAGACATAACATCAATGGGTGTCTGAGTGTGTGTTTTGACCTTGATATGAACACCGGTTTGGCCCTGCATTGCACTTCTTAGACACACAGCCCATCTTGGGGCAAATTGGGGTTTTGCTTGCCACCCAATCTCAGCACACAAGTTGTACCTGCTAACACACCACATGATATCATTAGACACAGCGTTGGCCACGTGTTCAGCCAGAACACGCAAATTGTCCTTGTGATGCAATGGTGTTCACATTGCATGTTCAGTGGGTGTCCAGTTGGTGTTGGAATTGTTATGGTCAATGATCCAAACATGTGCTTAGGGCTTTTAATACCCGATCTTTGTTATGTCTAAAGATGCTACAAGTTCTAAAGGCCAATAGGCCATAGGGGATAATGTTTTTCTGGTTCTCTTTGTTTGTCAGAACAGAGGTAGTAAGAAGTAATTATTCCAGAGGAAGTCTTCTTCAGTAAAAAAAACAACTGAATATGGCATGCTTGTCAGAACACCTGGAAAGGATGAACCAGATCTTTAGTTGGTGTTAACTGGAAAAGTTCAATTGAAATTAACTAGCTGAAGATAGGACCTTAACTATAGTTTACTGTAATGGTCTCTGCATGTTTCCACCAGCTGAGGATCTGACTGAACGTGAAAAAAAGCATGTTGTGGTGTTGTTTTATTTACATCATCTGGGGATATTACCATCTTATCCTTCAATACTTTGTCATATATGGTGATACAATTCAATACTGTTTAAGCAAAATCACAATAGACTTGTATATTAGTCCATAGTCAGAATACCAAGCAAGGGCAAATACAAACAGCCACTGAGAATTTTTGTCTAGTTGATAGCATTCCAGGTTGTGGACAGTTAGAATATATTACATTCTGAGACAATAGACAATGTCTTTACCGGAGCAGCTGAATGCATTATGTCCGTGCATAGTACTATTGAAATTTGCTTGAAGAAATCACAGAAGTCAAACAACTATAATAAAATTAGAATAGCAACTGAAGTGTCCCCCACAAAAAAAACTATAAATAAAATTGTTTGAAACTTTTTAAATAGTTTTTAAAATCCCCTTAGGGAAGACTTTTATTACTAATTGCAGCTTTACAGAAAATGAAACAAGAAATTAATCAGGCCCCTTAAAAAGCAGGTTCTAGTTTTATTTTACTCTTGCTAAATTCTTCTTTCTTCATTTAGGCAATGCTCCTGAGTAGAGCTGCAACTGCGCACTCAAAGATTCGGGCACCCCCAAAATCGGGTGCCCATTGATGTCCAAATGGGTCGCAGTGGGCTGTTCAAAGCACACTGGCCTTTGAAAGTGACAGTTGCCAGCCGGGACCGCTCCAGTTCTGCAGCAGTCCCAGTCAGGGCTTGTAAGTTTCAAAGCCCCCACCCCCTTCAGCAACTCTCACCTGAGAGGTGCTGTGGGGGTGGAAGTGCCAGCTGGCCTTTGAAAGTGATAGGCTCCAGAGCACTCTCAGCCAGTGCTTGTCAGTTTCAAAAGTGGCTTCCTGACTACTACAGCACCAGTCAGCACGCTGTGTGGGGGAATCCCCAGCCCACCTTTGAGCCTGACACGCCCAGCTGGAGCACTGTGGAACTGGGCTCTGTAGCACTCCCACCTGGGGCTGGTCCGTTTCTCTGGGTAATGCTTGTATTTTCAGGGATCGGGCACCGATTGGTCCTCTGGTAGCCCATTGGATGCCCAATGGGGTGCCTGATAATATGGACATTTCCCACAGGTATTAATTTTAGTACCTGATGCAGCTCTACTTCTGAGGTAATAAAGAAGTCATTGAAGAGTAGTTCTAGGTGTCTCAATGAGAAAGGTAGTGTACAACTGAGCTGAAACTGTGAATGTCCCATTCATTGAATTTGCTCACTTTGAACCAGATTCAGCAAAGCGGGTAACAAACACTATTCACAAACACTTCTTTCAAATACTCATTTTGGGAGGGGGGTGGTTTGGCTCTGTAATAGGGCAGGCAATGGTTCTTTAAGCCGGTCTGCTCATCACCCTAACCCTGCCCCCTTCCAGGGCCATGAAAGCAGTGAACGCTGACATTTAGTCAGTCTGCTGCTGGCCAGGAGGAAGGAACTCTAGTCAAGCACGCTGTACACTAGGAGCCATGGGCTGTGGACTTGTGTGGAGAACCTGACACAAGGCCTCAGATCAGTTTGGATGCCTGGGAGCTGAGAACTGTGTTAACCGTTTGTTGTTCCAGGCACTATAAATAAACGTAAACTGGTGACAGGAATTCCAAGTTGTTGGACTGTTTGGACTGATCCTGCAAGGACTTGGTGGCTGAGGGCCAGCTCATTACTATCACAGGCTCATTATTCCGGTTTGCTGTGATTTCAGACATTCCATTTTGGATTGCTGGTTGAATAGTTGAATATCTGAATGAAAATGGCCAGAAAAAAACAGAGGTGTTGAGGAATATGTGAATGTTCATTTTGGTGCAATTATTCATTTGGCTATTCAGAGTGCTAGCCCAAAATGTGAATAATATTTATGAATACAGAATCTGCTGGTTGTTTCAGCTTTAGTGTATAATTTATGAAGGAATGCCTGACTTTTTGGCCCCAGATTCTTACAAGCTGAAAGGACATATTTACCTGGTCTTATTGAGAGAGATGAAACAGCGTCAATAGCAACAGGTCTGCGTAAGTTAAGCTTTGATTCTATTGCATGCCTATTCTTGAGGGTTCTCTCCCAAGCTGTGAATGTGACCACTGGCCTGATTCAGGCAGCTTCCCTCTCCATGCCCAGGATGTACCAAATAGATTACTCTCCTCATTAAGAAAGAAGAGAGTGCCACCCCACCCATCCCCATTCACTTAACTTCTTGGTTGAGCAATTCAGATTCTGGCCTTGGCATAGCTTCACATTTCCACATGGTATTAATCCATTAGCTCTCACTGTGGATTTACAATGTTGTCTTGCCAATAGATAATGCAGTCTGCTTCTCCTCATCACACCTCTGCCAACATACCTATACAATATTATTGTCTAATAGTGGCTGGCCTGAACCCATTGAATACTAAGCAACTGATAACTTTGTGTTTACCCTATATTCCCACTATCCTGACCTTTAATTTGTCTGTGTCTTGTCCACCTGCTATGGATTATCATCAACCAAGAGCAGTGTCCATTTTCTTTTTACTTATTTACACAGTGACTAGCACCAGAGGTCCAGATAGAGTCTCAGAGTCCAAGAACAGAAGGACCACCACATCATCATCCAATCTGACTTCCTTTCTGCAAGAAGTCACCTAGCCCATCCAACCACCCCACATAAAACCCAACCCCTTCCCTATATAGAATATCTATGTCAGAGGTTTCCAAAGAGAGAGGTCACACCATCTGCTGATGGGGTCATATTCTCAATTAATATTAATTGTTTGCATGCATGTATGTATGTATTATTTAGACTTCTAGTCCATCCTATCTCAAGGCCTCAGAGCAGGTTACAAAACATAACCAAAGTCAAGTATATATGAACCTCTCTCTCACTCCTAAAACACCACCCCTCTAAAGCCTGTCCCTTCCCACCAAATGCCTGGCCAAACAGGAAGATCTTACACTGCCTCTGAATGTTCCTCCGGCTTTGGCAAATTTCCAAGGGGAGTTGCAGAACTGTGGGGTAGCCCACTGAGAGCAGCTTACTGTGAGTTTTGGCTGTACACGCTTGGCACCATGCTGGAATTAGCAGGAGACTGTTCTCAGCTGACCTTAAGGATTCGGATGGAACATAGGGGAGAAAACAGGGTGTTTTTACACAAGACACATGGACAGGCACCATCCCCGTGAGGGAGGTCTTGACTGAAGCTGGCACATGGGGGTGCGCACTCCTGTGACCCATGCACCACCCACCCAGTCCACACACAGGGCACTCCAGCAAAAGCCAGAGTGCCCCATGCATGGACAGGGTAGGTGCATGGACGTGGTGGCTGAGCCTGGGGCCACTCGTGTGAAGCGCCCTCCAAGCGTGGCGCCCATGCACCTACCCCACACAAAGACCGCAGACACACACCACCCGCCCCGTCTCGTGTAAAAACACCCACCATCTTTCAGATACATTGGATCCAAGGCATTGGGGTTTGTATATTCATGTCTGTGCTGCCTGATAGCGCAAATAATTAATTTTCATTATTATTAGTTTCCTGGATGTCTAAACATCTTTTGGAAGAGTGAATTGTGAACATATGTTTGAAGTACAGGATTGTATTTTTAATGCCAATTCTTTGAAAGCTGGGCAAATACCATATTTAAAGTTCCCAGAATTATCACTACTGATAACATTCTCAGGAATGTCTGCCCTCACCATCTCTCTTCCCAGAGCCCACGGGTGTCTTTAGACATAACAAAGATTGGGTGTCAAAAGCCCTAAGAACGTGTTTGACCGTCGATTGTAAGCATCATAACAATCCCAACACCAGTTTGGCCACCAATTGAACATGTGATGTGAACACCACTGCATCACAAGAACAATTTGCGTGTTCCGGCTGAACACATGGCCAACGTTGTGTCTAATGATGTTGTGTAGTGTATTAGCAGGTACAGCATGGGGAATGAGTTGGCAGCGCTTGTGTGCAGAGATTGGGTGGCGAGCAAAACACCAATTTGCCCCAAGCTGGGCTGTGTGTCTAAGCAGTGCCAGATGGTGAACACAGGGCCAAACCAGTGTTCATATCGAGGTTAAAACACACATTCAGACACCCATTGACGTTATGTCTAAAGACACCCCAAGAAGCTGCTCGTTTCTGTGTTAGGGTAGGGTTCTCAGCCTGGGAGACAAAACGTCAGAGAGTGTTCTGGCCAGTTTTATTTTTTTCCGTGGGAGAAGGAATGTGAAGAAGTGGGGTAGCAACTTTCTCTTATTTCTCCATTTCTTACTCTTTCATTTGAAAAGAAACCTGTTTACAACTAAGGGTGCAGTCCTCTGCCATTAAAGACAATGGTAAAACTCCCATTGACTTTAATGGCAGAGAATCGTCCTGTGTGAAAAGTCTTCCTCCAGGGCCTGCGTTCACTGAGTTTTTAAAACGCAATGAACGTGGATCCCTGCTTTTAACAGACACTTCATGGTAGGTGTAAAATAGGTATGGTGCGATGCTTTGAGTGGACTAAGCCAGCGCTAGCACTTAGGATGGATGCAAGTACTATTGAAGTGATTGGAACTTGTGCTCATGCTAAGTGCTCTAGAATCAATGAAGGTCACTTTGTTACCACTCTGGCAGACTGTAACTGAGAATCAGGCCTATCGGTCAGTGATTCACTAGTGCACAGTGTGTTTGAACCATGATATCTGAAAGATGGTCAGTCAATATAAACACAAGAGCTGTGCCCACAGCGTAGCACTATCCCTGAATGCTCCAAAGCTGTGAGGAAGTTGAAATCACAAAAACAGACCTGAGAGCTTTGGGACTTTGATAAGGGAGCTAAATAAATCATTGCCTTAATGACACCATTCAGTTAAATTTATATTCCATCCTAACTCATAGGATCAGGGAAGAGTAGCAACATGATCTCTCTTTGTGCAGTCAGAGTAAATGACTAAACGAGTGGGCTGTTCCAGTGCTCAGAAACCAGGACACACACACACAAAAATGACACTATCTTAAAAATCAAGAGATGTTGAAGAGAATGATACATACAAAGAGATCAAAATGCATCTTTTATTTTCTGAACCTTGAGGATGCACCATCACATTTTCAAGATTTCTCTACCAATGCCGGATTAAAAGCTGAAGGTGCACTTTGGACCCCCTGCCCCCCAACCACATACATGCCGACTGCGCCAGTGTGCAGCAGCCCCAGGCTCAATCTAGTCACTCAGTGGCCATTTTTAAACAAGTATGGCTGGAGAAGGGATCCATGTGCGCTGAGTGGAATGGCCGCGGACCACCCACCCACTTGGGGTGAGTGGAGAGAGATTCAAACAGGTCAGGGAAGCGTGTGTACACCTACCCATTCACATTTTAGCTTTCCCCAGCACAGAGCAGTGCAGTTTCTTCTCCAATATGGTCATGGGTGGGTGGTGCATGGGTCAAGGGAGCGTGCACACACCTACACGTCGCCTTTAGACAGGCATTTGGATGGGTGGACCTGCGTGGTTGCATCTCATTTATTATTAATTATTATTATAAGCTTTTATATAGCACCAGCGATGTACCTGGCGCTTTACAGAGAATAAGATAGACACAGTCCCTGCCTGAGAGCTCACAATCTAAAGACAGGGGGAGGGGAGACAGGGAAGGGGGAACAGAGGGAGAGACAAGGGATGCAACAATCATGAGGATGCGAGAGCTCAGGTACCCGTTCTTGGCTTGGTTAGAGTACATTGGGAGTTTGCAGATAACAGGTGGGGGATAATCCTGGGTGGGGATGATTAGCAGAAGTTAGGGGGTGGGGGCTATGCATTAGCACTGGCCGTCCTAACTGTTACCTCTATCACACCCTCCAGATTCTCCTCATCCCACCCTGGACTGGACATAAAATGTGGGTGGGACAGGGGAGAGCTGATCAAGGTTGGAGCACAGAGGGGCGGGGATGAGAAGCTAGTGGTGCTGATGCTGCCACGCAGACCCCGCTGCCTCTCAAACTGAGTTGCATGTCAGCCACAGTGAGTTCCAGAATCCTATGGTGACAGTGCATGGGTTAGGCAGATACACAAGTGCACACATGCTAACTGTGCGAGCTGCCCACCCCCGCAGCCAGGGCTCCTGCACTACAGCACAATCAGCATATGGATTAATCCAGTCCTATTCTCTGCAACCAAGAGGACTAACATACATTTTGAAAAAACAAGAACTGAGGGTCTCTTGATTTTGTCCTGGGTCTTGGGATTTCAAGATTTAAGTAACACTGGAAATTACAAGAACTGGCAAAGTTCTGGTTCCTTTTATGGTTCTCCCACACAAACAGTGCATGAGCGATGCCTAGGCTAGCCTTGGCCCTTGCCTTGTCTTGCTAGCATATTCCATTTCATCCAAACAGATGTGACCCTCAGCACAGGCATGGCTCATCCAATGCACACATTCATTACTCATCTACATGCAATGAGACTCCAAATGTGGGGAAATTAATTCTTTCAAAATAAACCTTTTTAAACTTCAAGAACTGACAACCAGTCTAAATTTCTGCTGATAAGGTGATGAGAACTATTTCAACTACCATTGAAAGTGCAGCATCAGCTTGGTTGTAATAACCCAAAATAAGTTTTAAAAGTGCCTTCCCACATATGTCGTGCACCAGGTTGCTGAGCTAGATTGACCAAACGTGCTCTTCCCTTGCTTAAAGGCCAAATTGTCCTAGACAAATGCTCCCCTTTGCTTAGATGAGTGAGCTTCACCCATTTATTCCATGGGTGTTTTCAGACAAGCACATTATGTAATTTATTTAAAAATATTTACCATGCCCATCCTGCCACAGGCAGCTCTAGGCGGCTCACAATTCATCAATAAAAACACGTAAAACACTTGGTATTCACTGGTTAACCATGGGTTACTAGTGGGGTTTTCACACAAGCATGGTGGGTAATGCACCTGTCTGAAAAAAACCCATGTCTGAATTTGTTAGTGGCTGTTTTTAAACGAGACGGTACTATGGATGGTCAGCCATCAACCACACATCTGAGTGCTTGTTTGAAGTTGGTGTGGGTGGAGGCGCGCTCCTGTGACCCAGACAGCAGCCACTCATGGCGCATCAGAGGAAAAACTGGATTGCGACGTGCAGGGGAAGGTGAAATGGTGCGTGGGGACAGGCGCCCAATGATCCTTGGCCCATTTGAACCAGGGCAAGGTAGACCTATGGCAGCAGAAAGGTCAATGGCCCCACAGTTTCCCTGTCCCCCCCCCCCCCAACCCTATCAGGAACTCTTAAAGGAGGTTATGGCTGCTTATATGAGTTGCTTCAGGGGGCAGTCAGTGGCTGTGGGAGTGGGTGGAGGCTGCCTGTTTGGATAGAGAGCCGCCCGTTTGAACACCTCCCCATTCACTCCACATGCGTGGGTGCTCCGCGGCCATACCACTCAGCAAACAGACCCACTCCCTCGTTTAAAACACTCACTGTGTTCCGAACTTCTATGTTTCCTGCGTAAATATGCACATTAACCAAAGACAATATCCTATTGTATGGGTAGCTCTAGCAGAAGTATTTACTTTGTTTTCATTATAAATGAACCACAGAAGATACACACCTTGCATAAAGAATAAAGAAACACAGCACTCCATTGTTTGCCATATAAATATTTTTAATAGTTGGGTCACAAACTGCCCACATGAAACTATATATGATATAAAATATATAATGCAACAGACAGGATAATCAGATCAGCAAAGAACATTCATCCCAGTCACTGAAATATGGCTTCAACATAATGGATGAACAGAAAGAACTTGTTGTCAATGCTGTATTAACTTTATAGCATATACTTTGTATTTTATTAGACAAACCAGGTAAAGTCAAACAAACTGTGTGGTATTGTCATTTTAATGAGAACATTTTTTCTAACAATTTTTATCTGTGTTGATTCCAGTTAGAACTGCTTATAGGTGGAAAATAAGCTGCATATATAAATGATCTTATTTGCAGTCATTATTTTTACAAGGCTGTTTCCAAGTATATTAAACTCTTGAAAACAATGTTCCACACAGTTGACCAATTTAAAGAAGCCCCTGCTGGTACAAAGAAGGAGTTAGCAGATATCATTAAACATGGCCAGATGAGGCTGCAGGTAGCTGAAGCTTTCCTTAATGAAAATTTAAAGAGAGTAGATGAAAATGATATTCCTCCGAACCAGACGAATACTAAGGTAAGGACATTCAATTACAACCAAGATCTAATTTAGCACTAAAGAGATGGTGTTTGTTGATCAGGATTTATTGCCTGAAGTGAACAGTTAGGCTTTTGACTAGCAATATAATTACTTTCTGCAGCATACTATACTAGCACTGTTTAGATTTATTTACTAGACAAGACAATATGCTCAGTAATTTTAGACTGTGATATAAACCACCAAAACCTGGGAAATTTAAAAAATGAATGTATATGTAATTTTTGCCTCCTGCCGTTGTCAAAAAGAGAAATCAGCAGTGGTGGATGTTTAGATGTTCTTTAAAACAGTGGAATTGGCTGTTTCAACAGCAACAGATTACAGTGGTCAACAGAGTAAATAAAAGAGAAAAACAGGGAATCATTTTGCAAAGGGCTATCTCTGCCTAGTAATTGTTAATACATTAATCTCCAGGGTATCCAAGTGTTTAAGTTAAAGGGCGTAGAGAATTTTCAGCAGCTTGTAAGATGAGGCCCTATTAGAAATACATAGGATAAAACTGGAGTCCGAGTGAGCCTACTAAAGGAATATTTACTAGAAGAAGAAAACAATGTATCTAAAAATAAATTGAAGTAGAAAATACATTTGATTACAGAATAGTGCTTTCTCTTACATTAAATCAAAAGATATTTCACAAAACAGCAGCCTCCTCCCAAAGTAGTCCTTTGTAAAGCAGGGATATTCTCAATTTAACTGATAATACATTGGTTGCTTACAATGAGCTTATCCATTTATCAGTATTTAATTGTAGAGTTACAACTCACATCTTCAAACCTCAGCTCCTGTAGCACCATAAGTAGGGCCATGCTGGGTCAGACCAATGGTCCATCTAGCCTAGTCTCCTGCCTCTGGCAGTAGCCAATACCACTGCTTCAAAGGAAAGTGTACAAGGAGCTACAGAGAAATTACAGAGTGATCCATCTCCTGTCTCTCACTAACTACCTGCAGACAGAGAGCTTTGGGAACACCTTGAGCAAGAGACAGCATTAGATATTGTGGACCCTCTACATCTTGAATGAGTCTAATCCTTCTCTGAACCAGTTTACTCCATTGGCCTTCACACTGTCCCATGGAAGTAAGTTCCGCAGGCCAATCTTGCACTGTCAGGGCAATCCTCCACCATTAAAGTCAATAGGAATTTTGCCATGGCCTTTAAGGGTGAAACATAGCACCCTGTGTGTAAAATAACTCCCTTTTATTTTAACTACATCTTTTGTGATCCCGAATATTTCAGTTTTATCCTTCTGCAGTTGTCTCCTTTCCACGAGCCCGGTCTTTTCAGTCTCTTCTTGTATGGAAGCTGTTCTATAGCCCTAATCATTTTTGTTGCCCTTTTCTGGACCTTTTCCATTTCTACTATACCCTGTTTGAGATGGAGCAACCAGAACTGCACCTACATGTCAGCATTATATTTTCTGTTATTTCCTATTCCGTTCCCAATACAAGAGATCAAAAATAATACAGAAGACGTCATACTCGTACATCTTGGCTTTTATTGTTTAAAAGTACATTTTTAGCCCTCACATTTGAAAAGATGATCTGAGTGTACTCTAGAGGCTCAAACTGGAAGGCAAACAAAAGAATACCAACATTTGTTATTTTCAGAAATCATGATTTTTATGTGAATCTCATGATTTTTTTTAGATCTGACTCATGAGTCTTAAAAACTTGGAACTGGAAATACTGATGATTTTATTGCAACCTAAATAACAGAGGTATTAATATGCTAAACAGACTCTGGCCAGGTTAATAATTTGAGAAATCTTCAAGCAAACCAGCTGCCACTGCAGGTATCACTGGTGATACAATAGATGGAACTTTTCTCTTGAAGCCTTTTCCACTATCATGGGAGGAAACAGTCTATTTATTGCAAGGGGTATGATTTTCAGATGAAACACAGAAACAAAGATCCTGTCACTTTCAAGCATTTAAGACCCTTTTCACACAGGTCACGGTGGGTGGCGGGATGGGTGCGCACTGGCGGCGAGCGGAGGTGGGCATGCGACCGTCCCCACGGGCGCACTCATCTCCCCCCATCTCCACACACAGAGCATCGGGCATTGGTGCCTGCTGTTCTGTGTGTGGGTGATGGTGGAGTGTGGGAGCGCGCCCCCACCCCCAACCACTGCCGGCAGCGTTCTTACAGATGTCCCACCAACTGCACACTAGCCCTCTGTGGCGTTCGCATGGGCGCCCCCCCCCACCCATTGCACACGTGTGCAGGGGGAAGGGCATGTGAAAAGGGCCAAAGGCCACATTTTTCAAAGGGGACTCAGGCATAAGTGGCATGCACAATTTTTTATCCCCCGTAACTTATGCATTTACATGACAAAATATATGTGTAAACTCCATTTGCACGTATAAATTCTATCTTGTGCACACAAATGTACACAATGGGTGTGTTTTCCCTCCATATGCCACCCACAAAGGGGGGGCAGACCAGAGGCGTGGACACAGGCAGACTTCATGTAGGGCCACAGACCACTCAGATAGCACCCATTCCAACTCAAATCAGAGCGGTATCCCTACAAGGAGCCCTCACTGGGCATTGAACCAAGGAGGTTGGTACTGCAGCTGGGGAACCCTTCCAGTTTTCCAAGTGCTTTGTCTAGATAGATGCAACCATCCCTCCTTAAGTGGATTCTGCCATGGACCAGATATGCAGGTATATGCAGCCGCACTCCATAGTCTCAGTACTTCAAGAGCTGGCAGAGGTGACCAGAGCCTTGCACTATAGGCTTTATTTACTTATTTGAATTTATACGCCACCCTTCCCCGCAGTGACTCAGGGCAGCTTATAATCCATAAAACCAAACAAAATAGTGACAATAAAACCATAATAAAATTAATACAATAAAAACTCTCACCCCACCATCCCAACCCTCAACCCCACCCAAAACCTCCAACCAACCCCTATCCCCGGCCACCAAATGCTTTCCCAAATACAAATGTTTTGTGCCAACTCCGGAAGATGATTAGGCCCAGGCTCAAACAAACCTCCTGGGGAAGGAAAGTCCACAAAACTGACGCAGCAACCAAGACAGTCATCCTGCACACCTAGGGACAAGGGTGGCAGATGGAAACTACAAGAGGGGGCTCCCAGCCAACCGTAGGGACCGCAATAGAACATGGTGCAACAACAACTAGTATTTCATATACAGAGGGGAATCGCTGCACTGTAGGATTAAGAAATAGATCAAGCCCACTGTGCCACACCAGCTTTTTCTCCAGCTTACGAACACTGACTCCGTCATGCGGTGCTGGGACCTGGGATGCCTCTACCCTGAGCCTGTCTAGCCTAGATGCCAACCTTGCTACCACCCCCAAATAAGTTCTCTCTTATACCTTGGTCCCATTCCTTGCCCTGAGAGGCCAGGCTTCAGGGCAAGTGTCCCCCCACCCCTGGTCTGTCCCACACTCTGGGAAACCTCAGGAGGGGTGTGCCCAGTCCAGGGCTCACAGTGCACCTTTTCCTATTTTCCTGGTTGCGGGGAGGGAGGATGCCTATTTAGCCTGTAGTGTGGGACCTGTAGTGCTTACATGTGCCCAGAGGTGTTTTTGCTACCACACTAGTGGAGGCACATGGCTGGGTGTTCAGTGCTAGGCTGCCCAGCTGCAAGAGGCAACCATGGTGCGTTCAGTTTGGAACCCATTCTCAGGGCACCACGCATTCTGAAGAAAGAAAAAAATGTTCCAATTCTACAAACGTGAAACCCAACTTCTGCAAGCAGAACATCCAGATTCTGCAAAAGAATAGGTTATATAAATTATTAATTATATTATTATTATTAATTATTTATATAGCGCCAGGGATGTACCTGGCACTGTACATCAGGCATTGGAGCCCATTGCTCTGTGAGTGGGTGATGGGTGGAGGTGAGTGTAGCATACGAGTGTGCACGTACCCTCACCCATCCCCCGCAGCATTCCTACGGGTGCCTCCACTCATCTCCACACAGCTAAACTGTGTGGTGATGGGTGGGGGCATCTCGTGTGAAAAGGGCCTAAGAGACAAGGGAGAAGTGAACATCAGGAGAGACAAGAGTCCATTCATGAGGTTGAGAAGTTGCAGGCTCACATGCTTCGGACAAACTATCCAGGCATATTAAGAAAACTATTCCTTGGGGGAACTCCAGTGCTTATTATCCAGGGATTACAAAGTGGTACCAGTTTAGACAAACATTTCTATCCTGTGATAACTTAATTCCGGGATAGTCCATCTGAACAGAACGTTACCGTTATCCCAGAATTAGAGTCTTTGGGATGAATATCAATCCCATGGTGCTTTATGTCCATGCTCAGCACACTGATTTCTGAGATTGAAGAAAACCCGATTTTCTTCATTTTTCTGATTTCTGAGTTGAAGAAGGTAGAAACTCATCCCTTTGCTCTGACGATATTTAAACTTGGTGCTCTGCAATGCATTGTGGAACGATGACAGTGGTAATATGATCGCCACACAGTCATGTGCTCCTAGATACCATAGAGGCAGAAAATGCATAGAGAGGCTGTCAGGTCTTGTCGTTGGACTCTGTGGTGCTAATCACCAGGATAGTCGACTATCCAAGGTAGGGATGGGAGAACTCAGTTCGGAAGTTCGGACCGAACTCAGCCTGTTCCGACAACCGAACCCAAATCTGAACATGAACAGACTGAACTGAACTCAATTACGAACGTCAAAATGACCGAACAGTTCGGGCAGTTCGGATCGCGTACAGGTGACTTTGGGTGGCAAAAACGTGTGACTGGAAGGCAAAATGTGACAGGGAGGGGGAGTCAGATGAGGAGCAGACTTCCAGGCACCAGGGGTGGAGAGGCTTGGAGTAGCAGCCAGCCTGCCAAATCACCATCCCTTTTTGCCTCAGACCACTGGCTTCGCAGTCCGCAATTGGCCACGGGCTAGGCTGCACGGAGCCAATGGGGCTTGATGTGAGGCAGGCGCAGCAAGAAACAAAACTGATTGCCTCCCCCCTTCCCAACACCTTCTGAGCTAGTCACTGTTCCTGAACAGCAGG
>QEPC01002769.1:3270035-3284696 GCA_003113815.1 Sphenodon punctatus
ATATCTAGAAGCTGCCACTCTAGCCCCAGGACCCACCATCATGGGTCTGGGGTCACCATTCCTCTCACAGAGAGCCAATTTTCTAAAGCATCAAGAAACAGCCACTCCAGCCCCAGGACCCACCATCAAGCTCTGGGGCCAAGTTACCGGCAGGGAGGGCTGAGGCCAATATCTTTAAGCTGCCACCTTAGCCCCAGGACCCACCATCATGGGTCTGGGGCCATCATTCCTCACACAGAGAGACAATTTTCCAAAGCATCAAGAAACGGCCACTCCAGCCCCAGGACCCACCGCCAGAGTTCTGGGGCCAAGCTACAGGCAGGGAGGGCTGTGGCCAATATGTATCTAGAAGGTGCCACTCTAGCCCCAGGACCCACCATCATGGGTCTGGGACCATCATTCCTCTCACAGAGAGCCAATTTTCTAAAGCATCAAGAAACAGCCACTCCAGCCTCAGGACCCGCCATCAGGGTTCTGGGGCCAAGTTACAGGCAGGGAGGGCTGTGGCCAATACCTAGAAGCTGCCACTCTAGGCCCAGGACCCACCGTCATGGGTCCTGGGCCATTATTCCTCGCACAGACAGCCTTTTTCCAAACGCCCAAACCAAACCCAACCCAACGCACAAACCCGAACGCAGCAAACGAACCGAACGGCCGAACCAAACAGGCGAATGGAACCGAACTGTGATCGGTTCGCCCATCCCTAATCCAAGGATAGTTTAATATCCAGGTGTTATAAAGTTAGGTTTTATAACACCCTGATATTTTTGTCATCCCAGGCTAATAATCACTGTTGACAGTGTTTAGACGGCCATCACATCCCAGGATTAACACTGTTATCCCGGGATAAGTGTCCTTCTGAAAATGCCCTTAGTTACAGGGAACTAGATTCTGAGTGAGGGGTAAAGGACGCAGTTTCACTCACGACATGAAAAATGGTATCTGAAAGAGGAAGACTTTTGGTTGAGAACTGAATGGAAAATCTTTGTTTATGATCCAAACTTTCAAGTAGAGAATAATTTAATTTTGTAGTTTGTATTCTTTGTTTGTATTGTTTGTATTCTTTGTACTTCTGTCTGTTTGGTTGTTGTACATGTGGGCTATGGCGAAAGCTAAAGCCATCAATAAATTCAATTCATTCACAACTAGCTAGAGAAGGCCTGACGGAAGAGGTGGGTTTTCAGGAGGGATTTGAAAGTTGGGAGGGAAGGAGCAGAACGAATGTATCCAGGGAGGGAGTTCCAGGCATGAGGGACAGCAAGGGAGAAGGGGGTGAAGATATTTAGATGAGCAAGGGGGTCATGAGCAGGTAAGGGTGGGGGCAGAGGAGGAGCAAAGCTCCCGGGCAGGAGTGTGGCGGGATAAAAGAGCAGAGAAATGAGGAGCAAAGCCATGAAGAACCTTGAAGGTGAAGACCAGGAGCTTGTGATGAATGTGTTCCTATAGAGGGAGCCACTGTAGGGCAGAGAGGAGGGGCTGAACGTTGTCAAAGCGTCGGGTAAGGTGGATGATTTTGGCTGCAGAGTAGGGCTGATGCGGCAGCAGCTTTTACCACGCCGCAATTCCGTTCTGCCATTTCGGAATTGCCCGCGCCACACCGCGACTTTTCTGCGGATATTCCGCTAATTCCGCCGGAATTCTGCAAATCGCGGAATTGCGGAAAAATTGCGGAAAAATTGCGGAAATCGCGGAAAACCGCTATTCCGCTATTTTTTGGCGCTGGCGGAATTGCGGAAATAGCGAAAATGTCATGTTTCCACGATTCCACTAAGTTGCGGAATTAAATAAGCGGAACCGTGGAACCGCGGAATGAAACCGCGGAATGAAAGCCTCTGCCATGCCGTTCCACTAATTGCGGAAACACTGTTTCCGCCGGAAATAGCTACCGCTGCGATATTCCGCTACAGCCCTACTGCAGAGCATTGAATGGAGTTGAGGGGGGTCAGATCAGAGCAGGGGAGGCCAGTAAGGAGGAAGTTGCAGTAGTCAAGGCAAAAAATGACTAAAGCATTGACTAGGGTTTTTACAGTGGCAACAGTAAGGCAGAACCGGATTTCCGCAATATTATACAGAGCGAAGCAACAGGGTTTAGCAACAGCTTGGATCTGAGGCTTAAAGGAAACGGAGGAGTCAAAGATGAATCCCAGACTACATGCCTGAGGGACCAGCCCGATGGTGACTCCTTCAATGGAAATTGAGAGGGAAGCAGGAGGGGAAAGTTTTGGGAGAAAGATGAGTAGTTCAGTCTTGGCCATATTAAGCTTGAGTTGTTGACAAGACATTCAGGGAGGGAAGTCAGCAAGACAGTCAACAATATGAGACTGGATGGAGGGGAAGAGCACGAGAGTGGAAAGATAGAGTGTCATCAGCATACAGGTGATACTGGAAGCCGTGGGTTTCAATGAGTTTACCCAGAGAAAGAGAGTGTAATGGGAGAAGAGAAGGGGTCCCAGGACAGAGCCTTGGGGAACTCCCATAGAGAGGGGAAGTGACATAGACAAGGTACCAGCAAGCCAGCAAGAGAAACACTGAATTAACTAGATCCTGCAAATTATGTACATTTTTGAATGCTAACAATTTTCCTAGCATGCCATTCCATCAATGTTAGACCTCCAGAATTCTCAATGGGCTCAATTCTCTCCAGTAGTCTCCTATAGGCTGCTCCTTTTTGGCAGTTGTGTCATTGCCCGCTTACTCTCATCAGGACAGGACCCAAAGGTTAGTGTTCTCTTCAGTAACATTTCTAAGAGGAAAGAAAGTCACCCGTTCCTTTTAGCTGAGATTGAGCAATAGTCCCAGAAGAGATGACAGCAACTCAAAGTAGCAACACTCCACAAGTTAGATCACAGTGCTCCTCACTCAGGATGTTATTCTGTGCTGCCAGTGACAATTTCTGCAAGAACTGCAGGGTGAAGAGGGGTGGTTAGAGCTGTTGCTGCTGGGGCTCTGACTGTTAGTTGCTCCCCCCTTCCCCTCCCACCTCTGACTTCTTTACTTAACCTTCTGCCCTTGCAGGCAGATGTCTGAAGTGGCTGCCAAAGGGTGCTGGCTGTTTGGTGGCCGTTTGTGGCTGGAGGGCTAGAACGTATTTGTAATGGTTGTAAGGCAATATGGGGTAGGATTAGAACTTCCTGGGAGGGGGTGGATTTATTTTAAGTCTGTGAGGGTTTGGAGGGAGGCTGAGGTCTGGGTGGAAAGGTTAGGCTTTTTTCCCCAGGTAAGAGACAGGAGAATGGGTGGGAAGGTCTGGTAGTTTGCCATGGCGTCTCGGAGAGAGAGGGTTTGGCATGTGGGTGGGGGGGGCGTTCCTCTGGGTGAGAGAGAAGGGGGGAATGGGTGAGATGGATTGGTTGGGCACGGGGAGATATGGGATGTTGTTTTCAATGTAAGGATGCTGTGATTGTGTTTTATTATTATTGTAAGCTGCCATGAGCTATTTTGGGGACAGGACGGGATATATATATAATAAAATAATACTACTAATAATAATAATTAATAGTTTGTCCAAGTTCTAAATTCTGTGAAAATGGCTGCAGTTGGAGAAGTGCAAAATTCCCCTAGGGGGCATATTTGGAGAAGTAGGGAAAGTGTTACTCCTAGCAGCATACCTGTCTCTGGCCTGGAAGGAACCCTGCCTTGTAGCACCCCCTTTTTTCTCTTGGTTTGGTATGGTATGGCACAAAAGGACTGCATGAACACTATTACCCACTGCAATTAGCTCATCTCCTTCCAGAGCCTGGCATCCCACAGCAAAGCCAGCATCTGATCTCAAACTCTGTTTCCAACTGCTCTGGGATGCCTACACTGGCCTGTCATTGCCAGCTTACTCTCATCAGGACAGGACCCAATGGTTAGTGTTCTCTTCAATCACATTTCTAGCCAGAAAGAAAGTCACCCTTTTAGCTGAGACTGAGCATATCACCATTTAAACTTCAGCAATGTTTTTACAGACATGTTTTGGTCCCCAAAAAGACTCCTAAAGATGGAAACCACTGCCCAACTTCAGCTGTACTGCTACAAGTTTTAAGTTGC
The DNA here is from genome assembly GCA_003113815.1 of Sphenodon punctatus. Taxonomy (NCBI): domain Eukaryota; kingdom Metazoa; phylum Chordata; class Lepidosauria; order Sphenodontia; family Sphenodontidae; genus Sphenodon; species Sphenodon punctatus. Next base: position 3,274,068 of record QEPC01002769.1, read on the forward strand.
AAGATAACCAATTCTGTCTGCCAGGTTCACATAATAAATACAATCCTGTGTGGAAAATGGAGCCTTTTATTCTTTTGTCAAAACCTGATCAGAGTAAACTACAGATGTTTAAAAGACACTGTAGTTCAAAGAATTAAAAGGAGATTCTTATGGGAGTTGTATGGAGAAAAGAGATTTCGATAATAATATGGAAAATTATTATAATGCCATTATATAAAATCAGTGGTACAGCCTCACTTTGAATGCTGTCTTCCATTTTGGTCACAATATCCCTGAAAAGAGACAGTAGAAAAAGAAAAGGCCCAGAGATTGGCAATAAAAACGATAAAAGGCAAAGAGGAGAGAATTGCATGAGCAGAGATTAAATACATGCATTGTGGGAAGGCGGGGGAAGGAGGAACCTTGTCTCAATTTCCTGAGGAAGGGACTCACCCCTCCTCAGATTTAGGGTCTGGATGGGAACACCTCCGTTCCGAAGCGGAGATCCAAGCTCAGTAGAGGTGGCAGGCAGGGTTTCCCCAACCAAGGCTCATCCCTGAGGGGGATTCCCTGGCCCAGCATCAGGGGCTCCTGGGCCTGATGGTAGCCCCATCAGGGAAGTCTGTGGCAGGAAGCAGCAGTCAGTGGATAGGGGCACCTTGGTAACGGGGTGGCTTCCCAAGGATCTGGCTCTCTCCTCTAAGCTTTGGCAGCAGTTAGTCTTCCAAATACACAAGGGCTACGCTGCGTCCCAAAGGTGTCTGTACGGCTGAGTTCCACTGAGGTTACATGTGAACTTTAATATGCAACCAGCACATGACAGGACCCTTGTGGACATAGACAGCCCCGGGGGGCGCATCAAGCCTTGGGACACTCTGGTAGCAGTTCTATGTGTGGCTGTGGGTCCCTTGATGAAATGGGATTTGTTTTCTTTGCATCGCTGCAGCCTCGTTGTCAGGTGGGCTTTCACTGGAAGCCAGAGCCCCTCGTGAGAGGCAGTGTGGCCTAGTGGATAAAGGCAGGGTTCCTATTCCCAGTTGTGTCATGAACCTGCTGTGCAACTCTGGGCAAGTCACTTTGTCTCTTTGTGTTTCCATTTCCATTCCCTACTTTGCCAATTGAGGGCACAGTCCTTTGCCATTAAAGTCAATGGTAAAAATCCCATTGACTTTAATGGTGGGAGACTGTCCTGTTAGGGTGTTAACAGACATGACGCTGGCCCATTATGGCCTGCTATGGCCCACCTGGGCCAGAGCCTAACCCGCATGTCTCTTAGTGGGCCACCAGATGTGGGCCCACTACAGCCTCCAACTGGGTAGGTGGCTGCCCAGGAACGTGGGCCCAGAAGGAACTGGGCCTGCACTCTGGACCAAGGCCCACCAAGACAGGCCATAGCAGGCGATCGCAGGTGTTCGTGCCACCATCCTAGCCCCAGCATGGGATTGCCATGACAGTATTGTAAGCCATGGCTACCTGTCATGGCAGGGGATGGGGGGCTGGCCACAGCACGGGGGCAGGCACCAGCCTCCCATTGCTTCCGGCCTCCCTCCCCCACTGATCTGCGGAAATGTTTGTTCAGTTCCCCAATCTGACCGGGAGGGGGGAGAGGGTGTAAAGCCAGCACGATGGCTACATGCCTATTAACACCCTTAGTCTGCAAACACATTAAGACTGGGACTACCAATATATGTCTGTGCAGTGCCTTGTACAACCAGATTTTGAGACCAGTTGAGTCCTCTAAATGCTGCCACAACTAGGCAGGAAGCACACTGAATTCCTCCTGTCCCCACCTAATCAACATGGGCAACGTCAGCCAGACAACATGCTGAATCTAAGGTACTTATACAGTCCCCATTATGCCATCTCACACCATATGTATTTATCTGTCAACCTTCCCTGTGAGGGAATGAATTACTATTGCTCTCTTAATCAGGGAGGAAACAAAGCACAGAGAGATGAAGTGCCTTGCCCGGGGAAACGTGGGAGGCCTGAGCTAAAGCTGAAACAAATAGTTAATTTTATAACCACCAGCTAATCTGAGGTATGGTTAGCCACAGGGCTATTTGCAAGCTGGCGGATTAGCCAGCAGTTAAAAAACTGACTTGGGGAGAGAGTAGACGGGGGCACCATGAGGGGTAGAGAGGTTGTGGGCAGAGGGGTGGGGGCGGGCAGCAGTAGCCCCAGGGTCCATTCCAGACCTATTGCAGCCCTAACCACCTGCCACAGGCACATGTGCAGAGGTCCTCAGAGACTGGCTAGGACCACAACAGGCCCAGGTGGGGCCTGCCCGCAGGAGGCCAGATGCCTCTGAATGTGGCCGCCCTGCCTACAGGAAAGCCCCACACTTTTACGACCTTCCTGCCCTGCCCACAGTCAACAGCCTCCTGTTTGTCCCTTCCCTCCCCTCACCCAAAAACTGTTTGTGTGGATATCTCAGATCCACTAGATACTAATATACACACACAAGCATTTGTTTCAGCCCTAGCCTGGGTGAGAACAGGAAATGGAATGGAATAGAACAGGAAATGGAATGGAGGACTCCAGAGCACCAGCACAAGTTCTATTTGTTTCAGTGGGATTCACACTTGTACTAAGTATTCATGCTAGTATCATCTGCCTGAAATGAGTTTTTGTAATGAGAAACAGTTCAGAATCTTAGTTTGTTTTTAAATGGGGGCACCAGAGGGGTAGAGAGGTTGGGGGTGGGGAGGAGGGGCAGGCAGCAGTAGCCCCAGGGTCCATTCCAGACCTATTGCAGCCCTAACCACCTGCCACAGGCACATGTGCAGAGGGGGGAGGGGAGGGACGGGTCTGTGTGCAGCTGGTGGAGCGCCACTGCATGGACCATGCATGTGGAGGTGCAGATGGGTGCACACCCACCTACACCCACCTCCATGCACGGAGCAACCCACCTTTCCACCGGTTGCTCTGTGCGTGGGGGATGGGTGGTAGTGGGTGTAGATGGGTGGAGGTACGTGGGTCATGGGAGTGTGTGCCCATGCACCTCCACATTCATACAAGACACTCCCGCACATGGACACCGGGTGGGGTATCTAATTTAAAAATTACCTTAGATTCTCCTCTCCCTGAGGCCTATCTATTTCCCCAACCTTAGCCATCAAACAACTGGGACTGGGGAGCCCCTAGTTCCACACAGCAACATCAGAAAAGGTACTGTTTTCCCATGGTTTCACTCCCCTGCAAGCTCAAGGAAGATAGATACCATGGATGGCAATGGGGGGTGCAGCCACTATCACTTGGTGGGAAAACAGAACTGGGCTACTCACGTGCAGTTAAGCAACCACCACAAATTGGAAGTGCATCAGGGTATACTGGAGGGCTCCAGAAGTCTGTCTGCTCAAATGGGCTTAATTACCTACAGGTTCAGGTTGGGAGACTGATTATGGTACAGCAGTAGAGGCCAGGCAACCAGGAAGCCCTTGGTTTAAAAAGCTGGGCTGGGAGTTTACACAGAGACATTACCAAAGATTACGAGCATGTCATAAGGAGCGCTCTGGATCAAGAATAGGGCCTGGTGCAAGGTTTTGTGTGCTGGAAACTGTAAATGCTGCTAGAGCAACTGCACGTACCCTAATAGATGGGAGGCGGCCACATGGGCACACATTAGCCAGTATTCCTCCAACTGCACTGGAAAAAATGAGCATGTTTATTCTGTTGATAGGTTAGGAATGATAATATAGCATTGTCCTTATTTGGTATGGTTTTTGTTCTTTTCGTTTAATTAAAGATCTCCTCTAGTCATCTGACTAGCATTTCCTTTGAGGATATATTTCTTATGAATTTTCCTAAAAATCACTGTGTTTATTAGGCTATGTGTGAAAAAACACAAGATGTTAGCCCTCCGGAGCACATGTTTGGTCCATGGAACCCCTATGCAGCCGCCACGCACGTTTGGCGTGTCTAGCCTAACAGTGGGGGGGTGGAAAATAGAGACAATGACACTCCACCCCACCCCCTGCTGTGTCGTTCTTCTTTCTTCATGGAGCAACGTTTTGGAGAGCTCCAAAAAAACAAAAGTAAACAGTCAAAGCGCTAGTGAGGGCAAGAGCAGAGAGAGTGCTTGCTCGTCAAAATACTCTAGGCGCTGCACCTGGGACCCTATGGTTCTGGTGGACCTGTATGCGAGCAGAGGCTGCGCATACCTGAATAAATGGGAGCCAGCCACATGGGCACACATTAGCCAGTATTCCTCCACATGATGGCCTCCACATTCTCCAGCCCCGAGGTGAAAGCCTAATAAATGGTGTAGTCTGCCGTGGGCTAATTTTAGCTAATGTGGGCTATTGTCTTGTTTGTTTTCACCCTATAAAAGTGTGTGCTGAAGAATAAACCAGCCTGAGGAGGGTTCGCTTAAGGAGGAATGATACTGAGATTCCTGTAGGAGGTTTATGGGAACATGGAGATTGTGAGCAGGGCTGGGTCCCATGATAAGGGTAGCAACGATGGATACAGATTATCATTTCTGAGAGCAGAAGACACACCCACATACCTCCAACACTGCTGGGATTTGCTACATGGAAAAATTGTTTGCTCAGGACACCAAATACCAAAGGGCTGGCATGCTGGCAAAAGCAACTCTGTCATGTAAGGGAATGGGGGTTTAGCCATTTAGGAAATGCAGTTTGTTTACCAGACAACATATGGATAAGGATCAAAACTACCGTGCTCACTAGTATAGTTACACACTATATTAAATATATGCCTAAAAACTGAATGCATGTGTAAAATAAGCACAATATGCCTACACTGTTGCGATCCTTGGATATTTTTATCAGTCAGCATCTTTGAGTTTGACTTATTTCTTTTGGGGGGCAGAAAGCACTGTGAAAATGCATATTATTCATTAAAATGATTGTCCTGCTCACTTGTATACCTATGCAATTTATTCTTTAACAGCTTTTTACTTCAAAGAAATCACTAGCTAATGACATCTCAGACTTTAAAAAAATCCACTTATTCACAAGCCTGTCCCTGAGGGAATTCCAGTGTGTTATCAGAAATTTTTCCAAAGATCATTAACAGATATTACAAATCAATTGAAACCAAGTATTTTCTTTGCAAATTACTTTTAACTTCAGAGCTATTGAAAAAAAGACATTGAGTGATTTAATTTACTTAACCTGTCTACAGACTGTGGCTATGCGCACATTCTGTGATTGCATTTCCAACAAAAAGCATATATAACTATCTCTAATAGAGATATTTTTCTAAATTATCATACTAGATCAGGAAGATCTCTGACGATATTAATGTTTACTTTTTCATTTAGAAAATTGTGCTGAAAAAAATGAGCATGTTTATTCTGTTGATATGTTAGGAATGATAATATAGCATTGTCCTTATTTTGTATGGGTTTTTTTTTCTTTTCTTTTAATTAAAGTTCTCTTGTAGTCATCTGACTACATTTCCTTTGAGGATACATTTCTTATGAGTTTTCTTTAAAATCACTGTTTATTAGGCTCAAGAACTAATATTTGGCATAAAAAATATAGTTATCTGCCTTTCTGTTTTAAGTATTTATATGGCCTTCAATTGCTGTAGCTTCTGAACAGTCAACAAGTTTTAATGTATTTATTCTCAGAATAGCTCTGGGGGGTGGGGGAGGGAAATACTATTATCCCCATTTTATAGATGGGGAACTGAGGTACAAAAAAACTAAGCGAACACCCCACCCACTGCCAGCAGAAGCTACCCACCTACTCACAGCAAAGTCACATGTGGAGGATTACAGACACAGCATAGGGTGGATGCTCACTCTCCTTTGAAGAGGAATGCATTGGTGAAGTGCTCCCCAACTGTTAAGGCAATTGGGCGCAACCCTCATTTGCCAGGTGTGCAGGGGAGCTGAGCACATATTAGCGGTGCACCAAGTGCCACGCTAGGCTTGAATGGGTGCCAGATGTTTTTCCACAGTGAGAGGCACTTTTGCCAATGGCCCACTCTAACCTGCACATGCAGTAGCATCCTTCCAGGACCAAGCACAGTTCCTCTGCGTTCTCAGCACTTATGTGTGGCCTGACCAGTCATAAGTATGTGCCACGTATTAGGAGGGTGGTAAAGGGGTGTCTTATGCTCCTACATTACAGGCATGTGCCTGGTTATGTGGCACAACGATACCTCTGGCTGCCCATGAAGATTTGGCACCCACTAACATCTACTGCAGAACTTCAGCTCCAAGCTAACATGCATACAACTTCCTTGTATACCTACCTGAGTAAGCTGAGAATTCAACCCCTAGTATAATTTTACACATGAAAATAATGTGCCATGAGGGGCATGGAGCACAGTTGTTGGCATGGCACATGCTTTCCCACGGACCTCCACCCATCTCCACACACAAAGCATCGGGCATTGGTGCCCGTTGGTCCGTGCATGGGTGATGGGTGGAACGCAGGAGCATGCACGCACACACACCCCACTGTTCGAGGTCTTCCCACCTAACCATCCCGCCCCCTCGCACCTGCTGCGGCATTCGTACGAGCGGCCCCCCACACCCGCACACGTGTGCAAGGTGGGGGCGCCTGTGTGAAAAGGGCTTTTGAAGAACTGGTTTGTGGTAGAGGTTAGAAGGGTTCTGTTAATTAGGGTAAGGAAAGAAACCTTCTTCACCAGCTATGAAGCAGCAGCCCTGTTCTTGTATCTTCAGGGATCACAGTGGCAGATCCAGGAACTCTACTGAATTCCACTGCTTCTCCATGCTCTTCCTCATTCTACTTCCCTACCCCCAAATCCTGCTGCACAGAGGTACAACCATTCACAACAGCTGAGGATCTGGCCCAATGTCCATTGCAGTGACCTTTTGGAATTGGGTGGAAAAAAACAACTGATTTTGCACAAGCCATCCAACAGCCATCAGGCAAGAACAACATTCAGTCCCTGCTACCTGGTGCCAACTCTGAATTTTTCCCCAGAAGAAAAATACCCAGAGCCATCCAATCCCCCTACTCATATCATAATTCCATATAAATTCACATTATTCAAAAGGAAAACTACAACACTCCTATCGTTAAAATAAATGACTTTCAGGAGATCAACAATCATTCTGATAGTACAGACACATGTAAACACGCTGTTTTATATTTTTATATGAGCTGAACACATGTATCTATGAAAATCATTGTTCTTTGATAATCTTATACTACAGACAGTTCTGGTAATTGGAAGGAAAAATTCTTGTTTCCCTAAAATTTCATTTTCAGCAAAATTTTCTATCCAGCTCAAATTTTTGCACTTCTCTCCTCCACAATAAATGGGGCTGTTGAAAAAAAATATTTATCTAGAGGCAAAGAAAGCATCTCCCAAAATAAAGGACAAACCCCATAGGCTGTGTCATAAGAAGCTTCTTATTGGTATTATTTCTTTTTTGCAAAGCACTGACAGCGCGCTCAGTCCTGCTGATTAAGTTCGACTGAGCAAGTTCTACTGATTAGCTTATAAGGACAACATGCTGCACTACAAAGGAGATACTTGACAGCTATCAAGACTCTGGCTTTCAAGGCTTACTTTGCAAAACAATTATGAAGGTTTTCCTGGGGTAAAAAAAAAGGGGGGGGGTTGAATAAGTTGAGCAAATATCATGCCTTTTGTGTTCATTAATTTCTCCACTCTGCTCCCCCCCCCACACACACACTCCATTCTGCCAAACCAAGTCGCACTGAGTAGCATCTAAGACCTGATCCTGAAACACTTATGCACATACTTAATATTAACCACAGTACAATCTTGCTGGGCTGAATTAAACTTAGGGACAATTTGTAGATGTTTTCTGGGTAGGGGGTATTATTTGCAAGCAGCCCCATCAAAACTGATGGCCCTATTCATGGAATTAGATAGAATCGGGTACTGGGTGGATAAAACAGAGGGAACGTCATTCATTTCATGCAAATATTATCTATCCCTACAGCAGACAAGATCTTATTAGCCCGTTTTCCCTCCCTCAGATCCATCCATTCAGTTCTAAGCAGGGGAAACAAATATTCAAGAGGCAGTTTATCCCTCTTCTCCTGGAGCTGCTGAAGGAGGCGTACTTTGGTCTCTGTTACAAGTTAGAGAAACTCGGAGGGCTAACCTATCTAATTTGGTCCCCAACTGCAACTTACCCCTATGAGCTGAAGCGCTGTTGGAGAATAGCCAGAGCATAGAAGTGCTTCCTTCCATCCCAAAAATGTCTCCTGGGGTGCAGAGGCTGGTCATGCCAGTTCTGTGCCTGCCTGGGACCCCCTGACACCAACTGTATTCCTGAGATGGGCTTTTATGCCTGCTTTGAGGTCACCTTATGCCAGCTACACTGTGAATTCCTCACTCTTTAACACCATCTCCATAAAGGACTGGACATTTTCAAGCATAAGGTCACAATGAAAATAACACTCTAGGGCAGGGGTGGGAAACCTTTTCCCTTCCAGGGGCCACGGCACTTAAAACATTTAATACAAGTTCTGACGGCCACAAAGAAGTTGGGAGTGGGGGTGCATAAGGGGTGCATTCAGGAAATGTCCAGATCCTAGATCTGTGCCATGGATCCGTCCCTTATCCTTGTGTGCTCCCTTAACCTGAGCTCAGCCTTTCAATGCTCAGGAGTACAAGGGGCTAAATTTAGGAACTGGAAGGGGTCACATAAATGAATACTAGTCGTGGGCCATACCTGCCTCCACCCTAGGCCTGCGGTTGCCCACTCCTGCTCTAGGGTTACTAGGGATGTTTTTAGACATAACATCAACGGGTGTCTTAATGTGTGTTTTGACCTTGATATGAACACCGGTTTGGCTCTGTGTTCACCATGTGGCGCTGCTTAGACACACAGCCCATCTTGGGGCAAATCAGTGTTTTGCTCGTCACCTGATCTCAGCACGCAAGCGCTGATACCTTGTTCTCTGTGTTGTACCTGATAACACGGCACGTGATATCATTAGACACAGTATTGGTCACATGTTCAGCCATAACACGCAAATTGTCCTTGTGATGCGATGGGGTTCATATCATGTGTTCACCAGGTGGCCAAATTGGTGTTGGGCTTGTTATGGTGCTTACACACAATGGCCAAACACATGATTAGGGGTTTTGACACCCAATCTTTGTTATGTCTAAAGATGCCCTAGAACGACCTATGGCCAGACACCTTTTCAGGCCAAGTTACACAACAAACAATAGCTTGGTTAGGAAATCATATGAGCTTTTTTTTCTTCTTTTTTTCTCACCCCGTTTTTAGTCTAGCGGTATGCCAGGGCGCAACAGACGTGCTAGCCTGCTGTGGTGCACTTTGGCCCAGTTGGACAGGCCTGAGCCTGGCCTGTGACCTCAGATATTTGCCAAGGTCACAGCCTGGGCTAGCCGCCAACACAACCTGAGGTAATCCTAGACCAACATCTGGTGGGTCCCGGGCTACAGCAGGTCAAAGCAGGCCAAAATGGGCCAAGGTCATGTCTGCTTTTACCCTTGAGGAGCCCTTGCTCTCTGCTACCCAACGCAAAGGGTTTGTTTGCAAGTAGCAATGGTGTTGTGTGATCTGATCAAACCGGGAGCAGACTTCAATCCCCAATGCATCATTGACGTTTGGCATTACCCACCTCTGAAAGACCATAGAGGTGTGGCCAGAGAGTCCTAGAACAGGGACTTCACACACATGGGTATTCATCCGCAACCCAGTCTCTTAACTTTGTGCAGCACTAAGCCATACCCACAGTACATAGAGTGACAATGCGGGAAGTCCAGGCAAATCTCTTGGCTCGTGTCTGCTCCACCACAACGTCATTCTATTTGGAAAAACTCTTGGAATAATGTGAAAGTTGCAAAGTGAAGCATTAGAAATGTCTAAAAACAGCAAAATTAGGACTGGTCCTGCCATTCTGTGCATGTATGTTACAGGTAAGTCTTAAACTCCACTGGTTGCAGTAGGCAGAACCATAAAGAAGAAGCAGTGCTTAGCCTGATTGTCTCAGAGGTAACACAGGAAGCCATGTGCTTCAGAAAAGAGAAATGTCTTGTGAAGTGCCTCTGCATGGAGGGGGAGCATACCTCTACAAGAGGTCAAATGCATTTGCTTCCATGTGTCTAGACTAGTGAATAAGATGCTGGACATGGACCTGGGAAGCCAGGGTTCAAATCCTGCCCTAGCCATGAACTCACTGGGTGGCCTTGGGCAAGTCACTTATCTCTCAGCTGCAGGTCCCCATCGGTAAAATGGAAATAATCATGACCTATCTGACAGGATTGTTGTGAGAATGAAGTAGATAAGGACTTTAGAACACTGAGAATGCTATAAAAATTAATAACAATAAACTTGTATATGCAAGGTTAGGGAAGATGGTACCAACTTCTCTCTGTCTTTGGAGGGAGCTTGTGTCCACAGGAGCATTAGAAAGAAGCAATCTGTTGCTGGTAGTGCCCCTGGGCAGAGGAATACAAGATGACTTCCACAAAGCAATGCATTGCTACAAGGCTGAATCCTTCTGGATTCCAATATTGAGTGCATGCAGGGGCCTGCTAGCATCCTCCAGTACTACTCCTGTTTTCCTTCTCTGATTAGTCACCAGTCTGCTTTTCCACAAGCCTAAAGCAAACAGGAATATTTCCAACACAGTGAAAACTGTGCCCCCCACCCCAAATCCTAGCAATGGGGTGTGTGTGTGTGTG